>JAAAKG020195246.1:0-24174 GCA_010014905.2 Druon quercuslanigerum
AAACCCATTTAAAAAGAGAAAAAAACGGCATTAAAACCTCTTTTTTCCAAGTGTTTTTCCCCAATTCGCAAATTTTTATTTTTTTAAATTTTACCCCCCCCCCCCCCCCGGTAAACCATTGGAGCTCCGGCCAAGAATCTCTCAACACCTCAGCTCGAACCCTTCCGCCACCCCTGCCCCTATGTATAAACAGGAAAACTATCAGGAAAAAAATGACTACTGTTCTTTGCCGCGGTAAGATACTGTGTTAGGCATTGATAATGGATATTGATGAACTGGATAATAGTGTAATGTTTTTTTTTCGGATACATTAAATTCAAAAAGCTCTTGTTGGTCGTTTATTTTCCATAAATATTTAGACATACAGTCAAAAAATATGTGAGTTTATCATATTCTATACGAATTCATCAGTGTTTCTGTAAATATTTACAAGTTTTTTTTACTTATAGGCATCAAAAATGAGTCAAAGATATTCCTTATGGTGCCTGTCTCTAATGCTTCTGGGGAACGTACCTTTTCTGCTCTGAAACGTATTAAAAATTATTCACGCAGTTCTCTTAGTCATTGGAATGATTTGATTGCTGATAGAATTGCTTCTTTAAAAGCGCGACCTAAAATAATATGATATCCATGTGTAAAACAATATTAATTATAATATAATGTACATTTGTTTTACTAAAAATTCTATCTTCAGCAGTAATCATAGAAATAGGCTATAATCAAAATTACAGAATAAATAATAAGATTGATCAAGTATTCGAATGAAAATGAGTATTTTTACTTCGTTGAACCGATTTAATCATTCCTATTATTTTGCTTTTTAAAGACTCAATATATTTGATATATATTTAATATATTTATATATATATTTATATATACTCAATATATTTGGTATTTGGTTCTAAATGGTACTGTTTTGTTGAATTTTATTTATTCGATACCACCATGTTATGAGCCTATCACACTCCCAGAAAAGTGAGCGTTAAGATAGCCCTTTACTAGTCTGTCCAGTTAGCAGCGGCAGTTACTTAGTTCCAAACGCCACCGTACAGTCTGCTTTTAAACCGCACTAACTACTTTCAAAACTCATGCCAGACAAAATTACCAAACACAGCTGAAACAAATGGGACCCGCATCAATCGCATGTTTTCATCTACATCCGTATCAACAAGAATAGAATCCTTAAAACCTTCAATTATCAGCAATTAGGTTATTGGTAGAGCAGGCCCCATTATAAGAAGTAAAAATATATCAAATAAGGCTAAAATGGCAATACATAATTTCATATTTGTACCAACTGTACTATATGGCAGCGAGACATGGACATATCAAAAAAAAGATAAGAGTAAAATTAACGCGATCGACATGAGATTCCTGTGCATAATATGCGGGAAAACTCTTATGGACAAAGTAAGAACGAGATAAACCTTAAATAATGTTGTGCGAAAAAGCGCTAGTTGACGCTAGTAAATGGCAGCGTGCCTAGAGGCAGACCGCGGAAACAATGGTTAGAATATGTGAATGAGACCCTAGTTAGAAGGGACATAAGAAGCCATAGAAACGCAAGCGCCTGCATGAAAAAATGCATGGACGTTAAAGAAGCTAGAGAAGTATGCCAGGATAGAAAAGTATGGCGTAAAATAGTTAATAAGAAGAGTGTCAGTAGAGTGAATGACGCCTGAAAAAAAAGACCTTGGATACTAATGGACCCAAGTGGGGAACCTCACATGAGGACTTTGTGCGGATCTTCACTTCCGGTGATTGTTAGAGAGATTGATCAGCAAACTGGGTCGGAGCAGTGTTGCGGAATAAACGTGTTATTTAATTAAATAACAAGAGAATTGTAGATAAATCTAAAATTTATAACCCCTTCCTCACACTACTCCCCTGCCCACTGAGTAGGTCATGCTTTCCCCGAAAGGGAAACGGCTTAATGGTGTAATAATAATAATAATAATAACGTCACAGAAAATGTAAAGGTCAACTTTCAGGCGACGTATGAAGACAGGGTGTTTGGAAAGCTAGAGGGGTGAATCATCTCAAGTTAAAAGAACTGCGAGAAACTATGCACGTAAGGAAACTAGATATTTTATGTGTACCGGAAACAAAGAAAAAGGGATGCGAAATTAGGGACATAGAAAACGGGTTACTGAGAGGCGGATTTGAAATATGTTCCGGAGTAGATAGTGAAACACATCATATGCAAGGAGTAGGTCTGATTTTGAATGAAAGAGCGAAGCAGCATCTTGGAGATCATGGCTTATGCTTAGAAAAGGGTCTGTTTATTACAAATACTTGGTTTAGGCATAAAATGATCCACATGTATACACCTAGTCTAAAGGAAATACCCACAGTATAATTGCAATAACGATCATTACCTTCTGATCTCGAAAATTAAATAAGGTCGGTGATGTAGAAAAAAGAGAACCAAGAAAATAAAACAAACGCGAATCAAAATTGAGAACCTGCAGAAACCGGATGTGCGAATAGATTTCCAAAATAAGATAATCAAAAGCAAAGATAAAGATATAGAAGGCGCATGGACTGTGCTCCGGAATATCATTCTTAGATGTGCGATCGAAATAGGAAGAATGTCCAGTGATGCATGGTGGAATAATGAAATTGAGGCTGCCCAAAAATCAAAGAAAGAAGCGTACAGGAGAACTTTGAACATGACAGGTCTTAGCGATGAGAAAAGAAATAGACGTATAAATGATTACAGACGCAAAAAGAGGATACTCAAGCGACTAGTTAAAGAAAGTAAAGATAAAATTAGAGCAGAAGAAGAGAAGAAAATACAAAATGACTTTGAAGGAAGCAAGAAACTACTTTATAAAGCAATGAAGGTAATTAAAAGTACAGAATCTGTCAACATGAGAAATAGCAAAGGGGAAATGCAATATGAGGCAGGCGGGCTTATAGACGCTTTCAGAGAACATTTTAGGGGACCATCCGGAGATGAAGTTATAGGGAACAACAAAAGCGATGCAGAACACAATGCATTAGAAAACTCGATTGAGAAAGTCTGTTTCACTGAGGTTAGGGATATGATCAAGAATTTGAAAAACGGTAAAGCTTCCGGGGTAGACAGTATTGACGCTGAAAGGCTTAAACCCGGTGGCGAGTACATACCACATAGACTGTGCGTACTGATAAATCTATGCATCGAAATAGGAGAAGTCCCAGATGATTGGAAAAAAGCGATTATCGTACCAATATACAAAAGAAAGTGAGATAAAAGTGACTGCAATAATTAAAGAGGGATCAGCTTATTAAGTTATGTAAGTAAAATATACTCAAAAATACTTATTTGAAGGGTAACGAAAATAACAGAAGGAAAGATTTGGGAAGTCCAAAGTGTGTTTTTAGGCCAGGAAGGTCATGTACGGATCAAATATTTAGCTTAAGGCAAATCACAGAAAAAAGTTTGAGAGTGGGCAAAAAAGTTTTCTGTGCCTTTGTCGACCTAGAAAAAGCTTTCGACAAGGTCGATAGAAGTAAACTTTGGGAAGTCCAGAAAGAGTACAGAGTAAATGGATGCCTCCTGCAAGCTGAAAGAACAATATATACGGGTGAAAAAGCTAGTGTGAGGGTAAATGGGAAATTGAGTAACTGGTTGGATATTATTCAAGGCGTTACACAAGGATGCTTTATGTCTTCATGGTTATTTATATTATTCATGGACAAGTGTTGAATAAAAGCTCTTTTCGACGAAGAAGATGTTGATCTCGAAACAGTAAGGGTACGTAGGTTAGCGATCGCTGATGATAAGGTTGTCATGGCAGAATCTATCGAAGATTTGCAATGAATGTTGAATAAATTGAATGAAAGCATGAAAAGCAAGAGCCTCAAAATTAATGTAAATAAATTCGTATACCTTGGTAGCTTATTTACTAGGGACGGGAAGATGCATGAGGAGTTAGATAGACGCATAAACGAAGGTAAGAAGGTTATTGGTAGAGCAGGCCTCCTTATCAGAAGTAAAAATATATCAAATAAGGCTAAAATGGCAATACATAATTCCATATTTGTACCAACTGTACTATACGGCAGCGAGACATAGACATATCAAGAAAAAAATAAGAGTAAAATTAACGCGATCGACATGAAATTCTTGAGCATAATATGCGGGAAAACTCTGATGGACAAAGTGAGTAACGAGATAATCCTTAAAAAATGTGGTACGGAAGAAGCGCTAGTTGACACATAGGAAGGAAATCGGTTAAGATGGTTCGGGCATGTTGAGAGAATGAGGGTTGGACGACTAACGAAACAAGTATATCAAGGTAAAGTAAATGGCAACGTGCCCAGAGGCAGACCGCGGAAATAATGGTTAGAATGTGTGAATGAGACCCTAGTTAGAAGGGACATAAGAAGCCATAGAAACGCAAGAGCCTGCATGAAAAAGAAGGAAAGTAAGATTTAATACCCCAAAAATCAAAGGAGAAATATGAGCTGGCCTTCGAGGAATTTGACAGATGGAGAAAATAAAACAGAAGAATGTTTGGTCAGTGATCATCATCATTATCAAAAAACATTCACTCCGTAAAACGTTCTCACATCATTTCGATAATAAGACTCGGACGCTCACTTTTCTCTATTTTCTCATAATATATAATAGTGGTTTCGAATAAAATATCTTACTAGTATTGACTACTTGTGATGTAATATACATATTTTATTTTATTAAAAAGTCACTTATTTCGTTGAAAAATCGTCTTTCGAGATTAAAATTTGAATGTTTATGGAAACATTGAGTTTTTTTAGCTAAAAACTCTTATGATTAAAATTGGCTTATTTTGATAGAAAATTAATCTTCTTCGGTTGAAAATTCATATTATTATGTTTAAAATTCAACTACTGTGGTCAAAATTTAAGTATTTTGTTAAATATTCGCCTTTCTATATTTTTGTATCTCCGGGCAGAAGTCCCTATAGTTTATGTCAATTGTCCGTTCCATCCGTCGTCTGACAAAATATGGACATGTTGCCCAAAACTGGTATAGGGCCTAAAATTGAGGTAAAGCCCAACATTTTCGCAGAATCTAACATAGACTTACTGTCCGAAATTGACCAGGGACCTAATGTGGATGTTGGGCCCAAAATGGACATACTCAAAAGCGCCAATATAAGATCGACAGATTTAACGCCTACTTTGACTAATCTTTTGCGTTTAACATTTACTGTTAGGTTTTTTGTTAAAAATTCATATTTTTGTTTTACAAAATTTAATTAATTGATTGCAAGTTCAACTACTTCATTACTTATTAGTGTTTATATTAACATTACAGGCCTCTTTTGTGTGGACAGTAGTTACCTTTAGTCACTTTTTAGCTTGACTTAGTGAATTGTGTCACTTTTTTCAAGAACATTAGTCTGTAACAGCCCTGGTAAGTGATGAACATACAATAAACAAAGATTAGATATGTTTTTGGCAACATTAAACATTTATGGAGACTTACTTGAAGAAGATAGAGGTATCCCAAAATAACATAAGATCCTACAGACAATACTGTTTTAAGAATTATAGTGCTGCAATTATCATTAATTAAGTCAGCAAACCTGCAATGTGAATCAATAATATTTTTTAAATGTTCTTAAAATATATAAATAAAGTGATCTGTGAAACATCATTTCTTTACCATATTATTTCTTGATGTTTTCCAATGCAACTTCTCAGTTGATTTTCATCAACTACTTGTTCGAATTCATGACTGAGAACTTCTAATTTTGATGTTGCAATATGCATTGCCATAAACATTACACCATCTGCGACATGTAGCACCCCAGTATGAAAAATATACAATAACTGTTGAATCAGCACTACATATTCTTTTAAAGAGGATTCAATTACGAAAGGATGCCATACTTCTTTTGGGAGAATAACTTTTGGTTGAAATAATTGTAAATATGTAAAACCAACAGCTAGTGTACCGTATATCGAATATGCGAAAATAGCTAATGGAGCTGATCGTCTGATGTATTTTTTAAATAAAATGCCTTCAGGGCTGTTAGCATTCATCAAATTCTTTTCAAGAAAAGACACTATTATCTGTAACAAGTATTAAATCAATGTAGACAAACTCAAAGGATAATTTTAAATATTACTTTTCAGAAATAACTAGGTTTAAAAATAACCATTCTTCAATTAAAACAAAAATACACATTTCTTATTGAAACTTTGAGACGTCTAATAAAAAATGAATTTTGGGATTTTTTCAACAGTTTTTTGTAACTGCAAATATTGGTTCCAGACCATCCTAAATGTTGAAAAAATAATCATATTTAAATCGGTTTCAAAATTTATGGCTTTTGAAAGACCCAGAACCATCGATAAAAATTAGTTTAAAAATTTAAAAACAAAAAATGTCAGCAATTCATGCTTCACTTCAAATTTTTTTGGGAGACTAATAAAAAATTATCTTTTGCAAGCATATCTATCTTTTTCAAACTTCCAGTTTCTAACAATTTAAGCAATTTAACGACATTTTTACATTTTTTGCGATAAATTTACAAGTAAAATTAGTTTTTAAAACAATTTTGCATTAGAAACCCTGCCTTTTTTCAATTTTGAAATTTTAGGGTTTTTATTGTCCCAGTTTGTCAAGTTTTTTCCACTTTTTCAAAACCGTTGAGAAAAACGAATAAAGAATACAAAATGTTAAAACTGTTTAGATTTTTTTGTAAATGGAAAATTTATGGATACTATATTAGAACTTAATATTTCTAAAAATTTCAGCAAAAAAGGTAGGATTTTTTATACATTTTTTTAAAACAAAATTGGAATAACTTTACGATTTTATGTGCTATATATTTTTGGTTTAAAAGAAAGAGTGTTAAAAATTGGCTTAACTAAAATATGAAAGTCCTAAATACCCAAAAAATGACAAAAATTGCACATTTTTTAAAGGGACATTTGAAAAAAACTTATTTACCCATAAAATGTTAAAACATTTGTAACAAATGTAAAAATGTTAATTGAAAAAAAAATGTATTTTTATTCATGACGTAAAAAACACATTTTATTGGCAAGCCAATCCTCAACATGTAACTCTGCGGCTTGCATGATTTGAAATGGATTTTATCTTCTATAATTTTTTGTTACAATAACAAAATGAGTGATTTTATAATATCTTTTATATTTGAAGAACTAATACAATACATTAATTTTCATCGGTCATTCAATTGAAAATTATTCTAAAATTTAAACTTCGATTTCAGCCACTTGCAACCATTAGGAACCATATGCAATATCATACATTGCACAAAAATCCGAATTTAAAAATTGCATATTCCTTAAAAGATACTTACCATAAATCCCTTTCTGCGAACTTTAAAGAGAATCGACGTGTACATACTTTCAGCAATCACCGTTATTTCAAAAACTATAAATATTACTGTTGTAAATGTCTCAATATCTCCAGAAAAATAATAGGTGCCGATGATAATTCCAATAATAAGAGAAGTTCCATTAATCATCAATATCCACCAACATATTTCATGAAAAATCCATTCACGCCATTTTTCTTTATTATCTCTAGGCCATAGCAAAAAAACTTTTCCACAATATTTAACAACCCGATAAGCCAGTGAAAATGTATCTTCTTTTTTTTTACTTTGTGACATTCTGAGCATTTATAATTACATATTTATTTCAATTTCCAAACCGTGTGTAAAAATAATGGCTGTAACTTTATTATTTAACCGCAATAAATCAACAATGTATCTCACTTATTTTGGTACAGAATAATATAATAAATAGTATTTCTATTATTGCAAGTGAATTAGTAAGAACGATTAAATTTGTCTCCTTTAAACACTGTAACCTGATCTCGACCCTGTCGAACAGAATGAAAAATATTTAGAACTGTGAAAACCTTTCTTGTTCTATTTTTACTTCAGCGCAGAAATATTCATGATTTTCTATTTGATCGATGTTTAAAGACTAATGCAGCGAATTGCAGAAATTAGTGGAATGAGATAAACTCATTTTCACGTCTGAACAAATATATTTGTTTGAGTATCATACTATTAAGCCTATAAAATTAGATCGTTGACGCATATATATAATTAGCGGTTACCTACGATTTTCGTTAATGAATTGGTTTGCCTATATACGCTTTTTTAAGGCGTCGTAAGTGTATAACTATATTATGCTCAACTGCTCATAATATAATTATGAAAATCTTTTACATTATTCTATATGATTATCTGTAATTTTAAATTGATGATATTTGACTAATTTGTCGTTTTTAGGTTCATCGAAATTATAGGTGAACAAATATTTTTTATGAGTTTAGAGACTTTCTTGGCTATTACAACTAATGATATTATAATTTGATCGCTCATTGTCACATTAATCGGATACGATCGATATTTAAACAATGATTTATACATATTATGTGTATGGTAGTAATTAAAATATGATTAAAGCAATTACATTAATATTTTTTCTATAATTTATGTGACCTGACATTAACGTTGTTCTTTCCTATCGAAATGATATCTGCAGCTGCAGTTTTTTATCTTTTCAAAGATGTTTCATTAATTACAAAGGCACACGAAAAAAAGGTCTTGTCCACCAGACGAGATAAACATTTCTATAGGTTTTTGGGGTCGCTGAATCCGAAACTGGATATTTTTCCAGGGTCGCTGAGTCCAAATTTTAAGATCATTTGACTCAGCGAGGTCGAATTCCATTCATACCTTGGCTGACCGAAGGAACCGAAAGGAGCCTCTACAAAGTATCCTCAAAGATCCCACTGAGTCCCCCTTCGGTTCCTTCTTAAAAAACTAAAAAAACAGCAAGATCAACTTTTAACTTGTTGAAACTCGGATTCTACGTTAAAATTTCCATTAAAAACTCAAGCAGTAATCACAATACATTTTCTTGCAGCATTCAAAACTTTAATAAAAAATACCTGTCATTTACATGGGCTGAAGGCGACTTCAATATCTTCTTTTAGAAGCTGTTAATAAGCGTTTCGTGGGTAACTTTAAGAATTTTGTCTGGCTTCTAGCGCCACGCAGTGGAAACCTCAGGAAAAAACGCTGCAATGCAAATGAGAGCAGTCCAGCAGTGACCTTGCGGTTACGAGACTCCAACAAAATTTTTACAATTTACCAATTTTGAATTTTATTTTTAAACTTCGCGCGCAACATACTACTTGAACTATTATGGATGCGCTTGGAGTCTCCTTCAGAAGAAGTTAATGACATTTTTTAACAATTTTGACGCTGCGAAAGAAGTATTGCGATTACTCCGTGAGTTTTTAATGGAAATTTTGACGCAGAATCCGAATTTCAACAATTTAAAAGATGATCTTGCTGTTTTTTTTAGTTTTTTAAGAAGGAACCGAAGGGGGACTAAGTGGGGTTTTTAAGGGTACTTTATAGAGGCTCCCTTCGGTTCCTTCGGTCCGCCAGTGGGCACAGACAGGGATTGCCCCAATCCAAGAACCTTGGCTATACAGGGAAAGGATTAGTGTCTAGAGGTGTATATTGCCTCGGCTTATCCCCCTGACGATGCTAAGGGGACCCCACCTAGTAGAGAGGTGGAGGTTCTAATTTAGCATTGCTAGGATTGTTGGGCATTGACGAAAGCCTGAAAAGGACTCTGATTACATCAAATGCGAACAATTGCCCTACAAATACAATTAGGTCGAGGAAAGGACCGGAATAGTCGAACATCTACCTGTAGAATCTCCATAAAAAGACTAGTGCGCTGTACAACAGGGCCAAATAACTTAATATCCTCAATACTGGGGCAACTATAAGATGGTCCAGTATGAATACAATAAAAACATAGGGATTTATAAACAGGAGGATTAGAGGGACTTCTGCGAGGAATCAAAGAAAATTCCGAACACAACATGGTTCTACAAGATCCGGTCAAAAACTCCGAAAGCTGTCCTCTGGCATATAAGGCTCAAAGATGGTGAGTATTACGATGACAAAGAAGTAACGCTGAATCACCTGATGAAATCCGCTTTCCGAGCTTTCAGGAAACTGAAACCGATCGAGAGGTGGAAGGCCGGTGCCAAGAGACGGAGAATGCCGACTGAAATTTTTCTACCAAGAACGTTGAAATTAAGAAGGTGGAATGGTCTGTTGGGTCCTTCGGCATCTTCAAATTACCATGAGCGGATGGAATCTATCCAGTGCTTTTACAAAAGAGCATAGACTTTCTCGTACCCCCACTGACAAATGTATTTAGGGCAAGCGTTGATCTCAAACACATGCCATCGGCATGGAAGAATGGTAGAGTGGTCTTCATTCCCAAAGCTGGAATAGAGGCGCTACACTGCTGCTACAGATTTCCGGACGATCAGTTTAACTTCCTTCACCCTGAAGATGCTAGAGAAGCTGCTCCATGAAGGGCAGCACACCTTCCAGGCAGATTGTTCTGTAGAAACTGCACTCCATGCTGTCATGGCTAAATTCAGGCAGCAGCTGAAACAGGGAGGGTCTGTTGTTGGCACTTTTTTTGGATGTACAGGATGCTTTCAGTAATACTCCTCCAGAAGTCATATGTCGAAAGGCTTTAGGATATAGCGTGCTCGACCAGCTAGTAAGCTGGATAGGAAGCATGTTGCGCCGGATGCGACTGGAAGCCAGATGGGGCGAAGTCCTAGTTAGGAGATAGCGCATTGGAGGTGCCCAGAGGGGGATGTCCTCTGTCGCACCTCCTGTGGTGCATTGCAGTGGACGGTCTCCATCATAGGCTAAATAAGAAAGGTTATTTTATCCAGGGATAGGTTAAAGATCTTATGATCATATAGTTAGCGGGTCTCGTCTGGAAACGTTGTTGAGTCGTACAAGGTCGGCGCTACGCGTCGTTGAACTATGGTGTGAAATTTAAGGGCTTTCGGTAAATCCGTAAAAAACCGACCTGGTCATTCCCACGCACGAGACAGTACAAAGTGTTGAAAGTTGCCACCCTGTATTTCGTATTGGGAGGTTGACGATTTCATACTTATTAATATATCTGGGCGTAATCCTAGATAGTAAAATCAACTGGAAAAGCACTTTAAGACTTAATGCAGGCAGTTTGTCTTGATATTTTGGATGTGCAGAAGAGCCTTTGGCTTAACGTGAGGTCTAGCACCTAAAATACTTGCATAGCTCTACTTCGCTATCCTGAAACTAAGGCTTTATAAGCAGCCGTGGTCTGAAGGTCACGGTTGAAAACTAAAACAATGCTCGATAGGCTGCGACGATTACAAAAACTAGAATTTAGGAGTGTGACTACTAGAGATGTTTACTTGATGAGGCGAGATTATTTAATAAAGCGCTCTAACTTCATCAATAATTTCCGTGTCTGCATTTTAAGCAGGGATACGTGGAAAGCAAAGGGCAACCCACTCCTGGATGTCCTGGAGGTCGCTATGTCGAGACATTATTAGAAGAAAACGCTGCTGGTATGCAGATTATAATCTGCTCGGACAGCTAAACATTATTCGCTGCAGTTAGGAAACCAGATGCAACAACAGGGCTTGTTTGATTATAAAAAATACATTAAAACAACTTGCAGAGAAGAACAATGTGGCTCTCATATAGGTTCCTGATCACACAGGGATCAAGGGAAACGAACAGGGGGACCAGGTGGCAAAAGGCGGCGCAGCAAGTGAATACATAAAAAAGAAACCGGTACTAGGCTCAACGGCCTTGCTGCATCAGAATGGAAATGAAAAGCTGAATCCGGACGAAGCTACGAAAATACTGGGGACAAACTTACGGTTGATAACAGGCTAAAGCCATCCTGGACCATACGTATATGATAGAAAGATCCAGGGAAGGACAAAAGGACAGTCGTTTAGATGCACAAACACTTGAACTATCGCATGTACGAAATTGGGTATCAGGGATTATGAAATATCCCTGCATGTCTTATTTTTTTATTCTGGTAAAGAGTCTATTTCTCCCGTATTTTGATTACGGGAGTATTTTATACGATGACATTACGGAGGAACTTAATTTAAAAATCGAGCGAGCACTAAATGCATGTATTACTTTTTAATTTTTTCGACAGGCAAAAGCCACATTATCTTTTACATAGTTAGGGGAGCACGTATAAGAAATGAAAATTCTGTATGCTACGTTTTCGAATAGTGACCAATTTTCTTTTTGCATTCTACACATAATTTCTCTGTATACAATATTATCTGACCGTCACTGTTATCGTACATCGACCAGAGTTTATAAATAGTTCTAGTTCTAGTACATGTACCAATTGTTCCTCATAGGGCTCTTCATTCATAGTCTTCATAAATAAATTAAAAATTACAATAAGTCAGAAGACTTTTTTATTTGTATTAAAACTTAGAAACTTTTTAGAATCAGCTATTTTAAATTTTAAAATTTTTTGTATTTTCGCCTCCCCCCCCTCCCCAAACTGAACATTTTCATTTCTTAAAATCTTCGTCATTTAATTTTTTTTTAATTTTGAGTGCAAAACTTTTAAAAATTATTTTAAATTTGTTGAGGTTTATAGAAATAATATTTTCACATAGAAAAACTAAAAATATTGAAATCTCACAAAAATTTTGAAGCGAAGTTGCGACCATGACTTATGCTTGCTATTACATCGGCTCGCTGATTTTAAAGTCTAAAATATTACTTAATATTACGGATGCTTTTAAAATTCTTGATAGCCGTGCTATCAAGGATTAGTAAATGATGTTATGAAATGCAAGCATGATTTATGCATTTTATGAACATCTTTATAGCTCTGAAAGTAACCGTTTACTCCATAGGTCGAGCGACAGCGAATACTTACGGTATTGGCGACGACACTGCTCTTCCGAACGCTCCGAGGTAGATTGAGTCAAAGGTCAAAACGAGTGATTTTCGGACTGTAGTTTCTATTGCACACTCAAGGCCTGACTCCGTTCTTCAAGACTTGGGAAAACAAAATATATACGTGATCGAATTCTCGACTCCGACCGACTACAACATCACCGCTGAGAAGAAGCAAGAGTGGTATGTTTTAAATTTTTCCTAATAAACCTGAATAAAATAGTATTTTTTTTATAATAATCCTTTCCTTGCTGTCGTTAAAAAAACTGTACCTTACATTTTTGCCCTGCTTGTCTACTTTGGATGATAATTAGAACCACATTTTTAACTGTTACACAACTTGTTTTTAATTAATTTTTTTATTATTCTTTTGCAAAAATATCTTATCAGCCATTGAATGATATCATAAAAACGTATTATTATAAAAAAATGTTATTCTATATTATTTACATTTAGGTACAAAATTACCTAAATAAACAAGACAGAGAAAAGCGTCAACAGGCTTTTTTGTAGTATTGTTCAGAGGAGTTTTTTTGTATAGAAAAAATAAATAAAGAACAAAAGGTTAAATACCTGTAAAGTTTAAAAAATAATACGTTATTTTAGAGAACATTTGCGATACCTTATTTATATTAATTTACATTAGGAGTTACATAACTCATAACTCTGTCAAACTAATACTTTACTAAAAAAATGGAAATTCGGCCGGATCCAGAAAGAAAACTTAATGATCTGGTTTTTGCAAGTTATTAGGGTAAGATTCGTGTAATTCCATTTCCTTTGAAATGTTTCAGTGAGAAATTTTAGTATTAGAATACAAATAGCACGACGTATTGATTAAATAGAAATATGCTGATAATGATTGATTTACATGTTTATTTCACGTATAAAAATTTGTTTGTGAACAAATAGTACAGATTAATTTTTGAGTGGCTACTCTGCTCTCTTATCCTGAACCATGTAAATTGTCACTGGTTGAATCAGGATTTAAAATTATTGATGGCGAATCCGTAATTATTAAAACTTTTACTGGGTAAATCAGTGACTCAGCTAAAACAGCGTTACTGAATGTGCCAGTGACGCTATAAATCCAACAGACCCAAAATGGCTACAAAATTTTCGATTGAAAAGAAATTTCATTGCGTACTATAGGGTTTCTGTTAAAAATATTTGGGGCCTGTCTGAAACAAGAAGGGGATATAATATCTTTCGCTTGAATGCGGGTATGCTCCTGACCACTTGGATTTGATGTTAAGCTATGCCACAAGTTGACATAATGACGGGCCTCTCCATAGAGGGAGGTTTCTAATGATCCACATTTTAAAATCTACTTTTTTGACATATTTCGACAGAATTCGATCCCAGGAGCTTGTAGCTTCGTAGGGAAATGTCCCTAAATGTTTACATTTGGATTTCCTTTGCTTACAACCAAGGCCACTGTAAACAATGCCTGAAACTGGTGACAATTTCAGGTTCCAGTATAACTTTTGTCTGTTTACCTACTTTTCCCTATTTAAAAAGTGGCGCTGACAAGGCTCACACCAGTTTTTTAATGTTTCAAGAAACTTAATTATATCAGGATGGGGCACAAATGAACCAGGAAATAACAATTGTCTGTCATTAAATGTAAACACACTGTCGTTGTTCCGAATTGAAAATACACTCGGACGCCGAACGTACGAGGCTTAAAGTTACGAACGTTCCACATACACGAGCATCCCAACTCCACAGGAGCGCGTGGCATTTTCTCCCCTGCACCCCCACCCTTCCCGAAAGCTGCGCGCAAGTGCGCCTGTTTGCATTCTCACGCTTTATCCCCGAAATCTATGCGTCGCAAGAGTGGGAGCCTCTTTCACGGTCGTGTGTTTGGAAATCATGATTCACGAACCTCTCGTACGCTCGGCGTCCGAGTGTAATAAAATAACTCCCACATACGAATATATATAAAGTTTTTTTGTGGAGTTTTGTGGCGTCTTGCCTTAGTCGGGAATTCCTGAGAGATACTCTGTTACGCCACACATCCTTCATTATCGAGCTCGTTTAACGTTTGGTCAACCTAACCTATTTTAGATGGTTAATAATTTTATGTGTATCCGTGATATCAATATTTTCATTAAATAATTTTATATTAATATTTTGTACAGTGAAACATGATGGATAAAAACAGTAACACACTCTAGAACTGGCTCGAATACGTATTAAGGAACATCATGCAATTAACACAAGAACTTAATAGAAATTCATTCGAAGACAGCGACGTATCAGCTCACTCCAATAATTTTGATGCAGGTTAATTTATTTAATTGTGTAGAAGGCAGGTGATTCTAGGGATATTGCGAATAATATCGTACAGGGCGGAAATCTCGATATCCCTGGAAAGTCCCAATTTTATATGCCAATGATTTTCTCAAGATATTTTATACAAAGCACCACATTATAAAATACAATAATAAGGATAATAGTAAAGTCCCCTCTAAAGTCACTTTCGGGTAAATTTCATCATGGCTGCCAGTGTCAGAAACCCGGATTATAATCAATTCTCATTTATATTATACAAACCAACGAGATACATATTAGTTTGATTGTTTTTTATCATAAAAATTGAATTTGCCCTTGGAAAGTACGATCTCTAAACTGCGCAATTTAGAGGTTGCTCCAATAACAGCCAACTTAACATTTTTTGAAGTTACTTGTTCTTTATTGTAAGTAGGCTTCTACTGGTTATGAAAATTATTCGCGTTCATAATTTTTTGATAATTATACTGTTATAGGATTTTGAAAGAAACCGAATATTCGAGATTTATATAAAGTGGTTTTTTGCCAAACAGATTTTCGTGAATCTTTACGTTTTCAGGCATTCTACATATTTTAATTAATATGCATTTCAGAAATAGCCGATTCCATTGCCAAAATTATGCATGTCCCGCACAGGACATTAAATGGATATCGTGCAAGGCGGAAATCTCGATATCCTTGGAATATGCCACGGATATACCGGGAGATTTTTGGAACATTTTTCAGGATATCCCATATCCTGCTGAGATATCCTAGGGATATGCTAAGGATATCATTTTGCTGTGAGGGAGGAGACAAAAACTGAATAATTCTAATCTAATCTTTATTTTCAGTCGCATAATACTAAATAATGTAAATTTTTCTTTATGAAACTAGCTTTGCTTATTATTATTATCATTTTAAGAAGTAGGACATAAGATAGAAAGACTGATCAGACACTGGCAATTTTTTCCAAAGTAGCGACTCACACCAGAAGTAGGGAAAACTGGTCAGTACCTTACCAAGCCCACATTTAGATTACTCCACGGGATGTAGTGTATTTGTTCGCGACTGCGGGATGCACCGATCGACTTATTGTTGAACCTTTTATGACCCACCAGTACCGATTTGTTAAGTTTAAAAAAAGTGGTTTTTTCTGTTTATATGAAAAAAGCTTTGTCATATATTAAGAATAATACAGTATTGGCAGCATTGACGTACCTTCTATGACTTCTTCTGATTTAGCAATATCGATTCATCAATTTAAAAATTATATTGTTTATCTTTTTGATAAACGATAACCTACCAATATCAATTAAAAATTTGTTCACAACAAAAAAATAATAATAAAATATGAAAATAATTTTTAGATCCAATCTCTGAGCTTAAATATATCACATTAATTTTAATGTATTGAATAAAAAAGCCATCTAAAAAATTAATTGAAATTACTGTATTGGAATTAGTGAGAGAATTAGTTATGGATGAATGAAATAGCATATAATTTTATAATAATTCATTTATCAGTTTCGACTAGTTTTAAAAATTATTTTGCCTTTAAACAGAAGAAACTAAATGCACGCTGTTGATGCTGATAGTCTTCAATTAAATGTGGGGTCATCTTCTTTAGTCAAGTTGGTATCAAACTACAAGATTTTTGCTTTCTTTTATATATAAATATATATTTCATTAAGTTTGCTTGCATTCTCATCATAATGAAAGGGTATTAGTTTAATGCGAAAACAGACTATCGTGGATTTCTTTAAATCTCCACGTTCCAATACTATAATTGAGTGTCTTTTATGTCAAGATTAATAATTTAATATATTAATAATTGAGTTTTTCGACAAGTGTATGGTTTCAGCAATAGTTGTAGGCAAAAAAATAAAGCAACAAAATTTATTCATCCAAAAAAGGTTTACAAGTTCGTTAATTATCATTTTTCGATAGGTCGGGTAATTTTTTTTGCATAAAAAATAACATTAAAATAAAGAAACTAAATTTTTAAAAAATCACACAAGATGCAATAAATTTTTGAATAACAAAAGTGTTAGCTTAACTTAGCTCTACAAATTAGCTCTAAACCATTTTTTGATAGGACGTGCACTTTTTTTAATTTTAAAGACGTGACAATGAAAATACATATATTTCAACATCAATGCAGATTATGAAAATGAAAAAAATATTAAAATATTCATAGAAAATCATACTTGTACTTTATTTTGCAATATATGAATGATGAGTCCCGGGTCGTGGTACAGAGACTAATATAATATTAATTTAATACAATAGAGTTAAGCATAATATAGAAAAGTTAGTTTGTTTGGCATATTATAATCGAGTGTGATACACGAGACGCGTGAAGAGAATCTATTCGTTAAAGCCGATGGAGCTTTAACAAAAGAGAATTCACAGTCACAAATTACAGTTGTAGGTGGTGTGTCCTTTTAATTTAAAGAATTATAAGCAAATGCGGGGGAAGTAAAAAGACCTTGCGTTTAGAGCGAGATCCAAAAGACGCGCGCCCCAGAGCTGAGCAATCTTGTGAGCGAAGCTCGCAAATTATCATGTTGAAAAAACTTCCATGAATGCTGTCAATTCAGAAGCTGTTGGGCCTAGAATATCAATATCATTTCGAAAATCGCACACCTCTAAAGATCATGATCAGGGGGTGACGATGAATTAAGCCTTCCGTACATTTTTCAACCTCAAAGTGAAACGGCGGCTTTATTTTGCCGTTTGATTTTTTGTTTCTTACTTGAACGTTATTATCTATTTAAAAAAAGTATAATTTACTCATTCAAGAACGATTTCACTTTTACGCCTAGAAATAGATCTGACAAGAAGCAGTAGTTTATGTTGAGACCGCTCATTGCTAGGAAGTACATGTGTGTGATCAATTAATCATGAAGAAAGTAGAATAGTAAATTCACTGAACAAGTTCCTCGGAGAACACAAATTAATATTTTATAAATTCGTGGCCACGTACTTCTGATATCGTGGCAGCATATAATTCAAGCCCAAGCTTTAGTGCATTATTTAATCGGAAGTTTCTATCCTTATCAATAATTGAACGAAAGTGATATTCAAAGAATTATATTTTCTGCGCACAATGTAATTTGAAGATTTAGGTTCTATAGTGAAATAAAAGTACACTTTTTTAAAAATTTTATCAGATAAAAATTATAATTTACTTATTTATGTAAAAAAGTTTGTTTTGTATCATGAGTTCACATAAATTGCGATGCCACGTTAAAGGTATGATTTGAATATATTTGCTGAAAACTCTGATGAAGAAGAAAAATGATAAAAAATATGTGCTACAAGGGGTCAGTGAGAAAGAATGTTATAACAAAAGTTTTTCGTATAAATGAAAAAAATAAACATAATTCTAAATATTAGATTACAAAAAGCAAAAGCTGAAAATTTTGTTATGTAATTATACAACTGATTACTCTCTAAAGCTGAGTCAGCGACAAGTATACTGCTAATTCAAATCAGCGTATATAGGCTGGAAAATCAGCAAAATTTTGGCGTTCATCGGTGAAACTTGACTGATCAGTAGAAAAATTTCGCTGTTTTAGGAGCGCATGTACACTGATTTTAATTAGCATTATACTTATCGCTGGTTCGGATTCAGAGAGTAGTTGTTCAAGAAAATTCATGTATGAAGATACTTTTTCGTCTAAAAATTCCTCAATATGACAATTTATGGATAAAGATAATAAAAACGGAACTGTTTTTCTAGTTCTCTTAGTGTCCCTAGTGGAAAAATCTTCTGGCGATCTAATGTAGGATCTGGCCCATATCTGGCGCTATCTAGACCTTCTATTCACAGTATTGACTGTTTAGTCTGGCTCAGATCTGGCACTGGTCAGCTTTCCATAATATAATATTTCTAAGTGTTTAAAATTACTCAACATCAGAAATTATCAATAAAAAAATAATGTTGTTGACCTAATTGTATTAAAAGTCCAGTATGTCCCAGATCCGGGGCTGGCCAGCCTCCAATAATGTAACAATTTATAAGTGTCGATCAACGTGATTTTTGTCATAATTATTGAAAAATTGTCATTGTGTTGGAAATTGCTCAACATAAAATATTACCTCTATATAAATTTTTTCCTTAATATCTTGATAGTGCAGACTGGCCCCGATCTGGCACTGGTAAGCCTTCAATAACATTAAAATTTGTAAGTGTCAATCATAAAGCCCTTCTCAGTGTATGTCAAAAAAAAATGACAGGATATTTAAGACTATAAAAACAATTTGTATTCTTGAAACAATTATTCTTTTTCATTTATATCTAGTTTTTGGAATTTTTATAATATGTTAATTCGAAAACTTTTTCCCTTGCGATACAAAAATTTATGTCTTAAAAGAATATTTTAAGTAATTACAGTATTTCTAGTCAGTGAGTGATCTTTTTTAGCTAGAAATGCTTTTTAGCTCGTGCACTTTTCGGCATTTAGTGTTCAGGTTCGACATAATCTACTTTTTCAAACAAAACTATTCAAGTTATTCCAAAAAGCATGTTTTTTGCTTATTTTCTAAAACTGTAAATAGAGAAAACAAAAATCCGCCCGCTTGGCGGGCACATATTCATTGCGCGTCAGCGCGCGGCTCGCTTCGCTTGCAAGTTTGAGCGCGCCTAGGGCTCGCGACTGTTGGTTCTCGTACTTCGCGCTCGATAATGTATTTTCATTGCACTCCGTTTTCAGTCTTTGTTTATTCCCCCAGATTTTTTAAACTAAAGGTCAAACCATCGACAGCAGTAATTTGGTGATAGTGAATTCTCCTTTGTAAAGCTCCATTTCCATAAATGTATATTACCACAATTAATAATATACATTCATATTAAAACAGACATAGTGTTATTGGCTCGTTTAAAAAATGCGCATTCTTTAAAACAAAATTTGCTACTAAAAATTTTGTTGCAACTTCTGCCGAGTTTCAAAAACTGAATTTGCTCATTTACAATTTTATTTTTACAATTTAAACATTACACATATGGTCTACACATCAGCATTACCTTTTTTCTAACTTCTAAATTATATCCCTAGCCTTAATCGCCCACGAAAATTAGATCGATGATGGGTTGAAGGCGGGGAGGGGGGGGGGGGGGGGGATTAGTTTAAACCGAGTCATGGCTGGTTAGTGTTTTATGCTGAGAAGGTCACCAACGTTCAGCAGCGCTGTGTTCAGCAGCGTTGTGATTTTTGAAACCCCACACACAAGATGAAAAAGAAATTAAATAAGCAAAGATTTGACGAGAATGTGCCCATTCACCGACCAGATTTGTTCACTGTTAATTATATTTTTTAATTTTAATTTCGGTCAAATCATCGCTTGTCGTGTCTTGCCTAGTTTGACCGTAAAATGGCCTTTTTTTCGTATTGTGCGTTGTTTGGCTGAAAATGTTCATTTTCGTTTCTTTTTTTGGATTTAGAAACTGCTATATCTCTGAAAGTTTTCTTTTTATCAAAAAAGTCATTTTGAAAAAATGTTTGTATTTTTGAGTACTAACAATAATTCTACAGAGAATTGTTGAATCTTGAAAAAGTGGTCTCAAAAATTTTCAAAATGTGCTCACTTTTTGAATTTTTATCCAAAATAGCTGGGTAACGAACTTGACCCTTATTTTATGACACGAAAAGAGTATACTGAATGCCAATCCAATCTGTTTTTCGGATTCAGGGGGTCTCAAAACGTGGACATTTGACAAAAACTGGGGGGGGGGGCTAATTTTACACTAATCTAATACCTTCTCTGGATGAGAAAGTAACAATATTTTAAATTACTAATCTTATATTAGTGTTTACTACTTATTGTAGTAGATATAAAAAATTCGCCAGAGTTTTTGATCTAATAGAAAACATTTTTATTAATTTTCAATTCCAATGTACGAAAAAAAGAGATTGTCCGCTCAAAAGGAGGTTTTGCAAGTGAAAAATTGGTATGACGGGACAAAATTCGTGGGGCATTAAAATTCAATCAGAAAAAAGTTGGTAATCAAACCGACGTAAATTGAATATTGTTTTCCAGATTTCAAACATTTGTGAATTAATTTCGTTTTTCCGACTCTTTGCTCATCGTAAAATATATGTACAAATTTTAGATCTTTTCCCAAGTAAGTTTTTTGAGATCTTTACGTATGACGGAATTACTATGTTGAAAAAACTGTTTTGCTAATTTGGTCTTTGATGAGATCTTTAAAAAAAAGTGACTGTAGGTTTCTAGGATTATGAAGTTGGGCTCGCACATTTTCTTTCTTCTCGTAGTGGGATCATTTTTATATTCAATGGACCACTGAAATTAGCTGCAGCATTATCGAATGAATTAAACGTTAGTCAGTGACAAGTTGATATTTAATTATTATCGAATTCATTTTACAGTGACGAATTCTATATTTATAATTCGAAGATTTACTTTCAGGAAGACTTTCATACAACTCATCCTTACATCAAATAGAGAAAGTACATTTTAATGATTTTGTATCAGAGTTTATCAGACTTCGTAGAGAATTCACTTTGAAATATTTTGCAAGCATTTACAGAGAATAAAAATATTCAATTACTTATTTCCACCCAATTTTGAATATGTCTGTGAAAATTGAAAAATAATGTATTAGTACCGTTACAGTCAGATACCCGTAATAGCTCCCCTCCTACTGCTTGGCGAGGTTCATCGTTCTCCATTTCACTCTTCTCCCACTACCGATGTCAGTCCACGAAGAAAAAGAAAGTCCCTTCTAGACTTTACCTTGACTCTCGGGAGCAAGATTCTAGTTCCATCCAGTATGGATTTTGATGTAGGTTGATTTTCGACTACAAAAGCGTTAAAAAATTAAGTTATTGAAAATGCTGTGATATTTCTGGTCGAGAAAAATACATTATGTGGTTTATAGTGTTTTTAACAATTTGTGGTGAGTGAAAGTGACACTGCATATATTCAACGAGATACACAAATTTGACATATTTCCTTTTGTTTCAAACAATGAGTATAAAGATGACGAGTTACTGTATCGCAAGAAAAATATTATTTTTCTACCAATTCACAAAATTACAAAA
Organism: Druon quercuslanigerum; assembly: GCA_010014905.2. Lineage (NCBI taxonomy): Eukaryota > Metazoa > Arthropoda > Insecta > Hymenoptera > Cynipidae > Druon > Druon quercuslanigerum. The sequence goes on from JAAAKG020195246.1 coordinate 22,142, forward strand.
TAACAATAGAATAACTGTTTTTTATTATTTTAATTTTTATCATTATGTCATATCTGTCAACTGAAGAAATATCTTTACTCACAATAATAAATATTTTATTTTGATTTATTGTCATCAAGATATTGTTTATTTTTTAAAAGAAACAATTCTAAATTAACTGGAAATTCGATTATTATTATGAAAAATTATATTCAGTATTTTTTATTCGCCGAAATGTTTTCTTAACCGGCCGAGGTATTTTTTTCTTTTTCCTCGTCCTGGATTCTGCAATTAGTTAACATAATTAACACAAGCGCTCCTTTATTAAAAATAAAAATTTAATTTCAGATGAAAAATTAAATTTGCTAATTAATTTTTTTAAATTATTTCATTCGCAGTGGCTACCGGAGATGCTCTAAGACTCGCGGCGTACATCTCCTCAGGGGGACTTCACGGGGAGATTAAATTTGAACCGGGAAACGTTGAAAATGTTAAAATCAACTTTTCTTTAAAAACTACTCTGCAATATCCGGATCAACTATGGGAGTGGTCAATTACTCAGTTTCCGGTAGATTACACAGTCATCAACGACCGGTGCGACGAAAAAAACTTAGGAAAAAGGTATTTTAATATCACAATACAATATTATGATATTATCAATTATAATATCGAAAGTAACACGATATAATTTTTTCGATTGTTTTATGTAGCGTGATTGACTTAACAGAATTACTAGGTCCTTTGCAAATGCCTGGTAATGAAACGGGTTCGGTGGAAGTACCAGGACTTAATTTAACTGGTGAAAAAGGACTTTGGGGAAAAGGATTAGTCCTTAGAGATACTTACAGTTCCAAAACTATATGCGCTTCAATTACGGTAAGTTCTTAATTATTTATTGAATTAATCATTATTAATAAATATTAATTGTGAAATTAAAAATTATATGTGCTTCAGGTACTTGATCGAAATGCAGAAAAAGTATCCGAAGCTCGTTTTCATGGACCGATTGCTGGGACAGTCTGGTTTCGATGGTTAGGTGGTCAAGCAGGCGAAAATACAACCGAGACAATAATTCATTCTAACTTGCATCATGTTGATCAATTCATTTCGACTGCTGTCGATTTTACTGAACATCAGTGGAAAATATACGTTACCGACATTTTTGATCCAGGCAAAGGTATTTTGCAAAGTAATATTAATAAAACGCATCAGTATAAGTTTTTAAGGGAATATACTGTCTTTTAAATTTTTAGATAAAAGTAATTGCAACATACTGCAGACTGTATTCGATCCAGATAATGCTGGTACTGACAAGTCAATTGGCGATATTAATGTGCGTTTGGGAAAAATTAAAGTCGCCACAAATCCGACTAGAAAAACCAAAACTTTTTATAGAGATCCAGGTCTTGATCTTTTACCCACCGATGTTATTGGATCACATCGCTTGCTATATTTAGTGCTTTTTCATCCAAATCATAGTGATGCCTTCTTAGCGTGTGCCAAAATCAAGTATCGTAGATCCATCTTGGCCAAGTGAGTTTTTTTTTTTTAATTTCATTACAAAGTAATTAAAAAAATTATTGGATTTATAAAGAATAACAGACAAGGAATAAAAAAACATTAAGGATTCTTACGATTAACAAACTATGCACAAGGGGTCGACAAGTAGTGAAGTTAGGTTTTATTGTAATGAAATCTTCTGAAATCTCCTGAAATTTCTGAAATTCATGTGAATTCACTTGAAGTCACGTGAATTCGCTTAAATTCACTGGAACTCAAGGAACTCAAGTCAATCAAATTCTCTTTAAATTTCCTAAAATATCTAAAGTTATTTGAATTAAAGTGAATTCACTTCTACATACCTACATCAGTGAATTTAAAATGTCCTGAATGTTGGCCGTCGGGCTAATGGTTCACGAGGCTTCGACTCAATAAAATGTTCGGGACGAAACGTAATAATTCAACTTTTTAAGAATATTAACTATTTTATCTGATTTTATTTAACTAGTCGTTTATCTAAAAAGTTTGGAATATATTTAAAGCAATAATTAATG
>JAAAKG020195257.1:0-24173 GCA_010014905.2 Druon quercuslanigerum
ATTTAATTACTTTGCAGTCATTTTGGCGTGATTACTTCTGGAGATTGAGCATTATTTAACTGGTTGGGTAGAATTAAAAAAATCGTTTTTTATTAAAAAAATTGAAGTAACCTCACAACAAAATCCATCAATTTTGATCAGCGCCGAGGTTAGGAAATTCGGCAGTTACAATCAAACTGCGCTGATCTTTGAACAATTGTGAAAATAGTTGTTCAATTGATCACGGCAGTTTTGCACTGCCAGCAATTCTCCCCTTCCACTGACCCGCTTCATCCCCATGCTGTCCAGGGCTAACTGACCGCTCCCCTCAGGTTACCACCAACGTCTCGCTTGTTTAAGATAGGTAGCCTTTAGATATCGCCCATTGTATGAAAATTGATGTCTGGCGCGTGATTCGAACTGTTATGTTCATGAGTCCTTTTCCACGTGAGCGGAAATCAAATCGGCTCATTGCTCAAGCTGTTTCCGCTGTTCGGATGAGCATTGTTACTTAGGTAAATTATAGACAAGAAAAAAGATACAAAATGAACACTAGTTTAACCTCGAATTAACAGTGACTTTCTCTTGGAGTTCTGAACGGATTAAACTGAAAATCTTAACTAGCTTCCAACAAGAAAAACGAATACGTAACCATGAAAGTTCTTGGTCCTTAAGAGCGTATGTTGCTTCCTGCCAAGACTTTTCGGATTAGAGTGTCGACAAAGGGGAGAAGAGTTGTTTACGGAACGTTCTGTTGAAAACTTCAACGTTATACAAATTTTCAGTAATAAATATCACTGACAACATAATTTGGACAGAATTAAGAGAAATGAACATTTCTCTCTGTCTAATGTGCACATTGGAAATTTTTGTATGTAATTTGTTAATAAAAATAATAAAAAATATCGGCTGACTAATTTTTATAATCGACTACAATTTTCTCAATAAAAAAAAGTCATTTCAATGCACAAATCTACTTTGAAAACAAAAAATCCGTAATGTAGACTGCTCGATAATTGAAGATATTTATAACAATTAACGTTACCAGATAATAACTTTTTTATAATTATTCGACTTTTTCGCTTTTTGCATTAACATAAATGTTTAAACAAACAAAAATAAAGAAATCGGGCCAAAAAAATCTCTTGAAAACTAAATGTTTAATTTTTTCTCAAAATAATATCTAAAATTGGTCAAGAATTTCCTTATATAAATTATTTTGAATCTCGTTTTTGTATTTAATCCCACTGTGCGTTTCAGCAATTTCTTTGTTTCTGTCAAAATTCCGCCCAACCCTGAGTTGGTCGACACTTTTTGGAGAGAGATTTAGGAGGCTTGATACCCATTGAACAGCCTTATAACATCTGAGGAGTACTGTGCACTAATCACTATCAAAACCATCATACGGTTTCGGAAATGTAATACTCATGTAAGTGCATCATTTGCCTTTTTCGCACTCGTCTACGTTTTCATATTCTCGTACTTCGAAGTTTTGGATTATGCTCGAAGCTTCAAATTCGTCAGCAATCACCTGAAGACATTGTGTAAGATCTTTGCAGCCATTCTAAAGGACATGAATGTTCGGACAATTGGACCTTTTTGGTGAGAGACATTAGGAACAAGTGGTTCGAAAAAAGATATGTCTTGCCGTCTAGAGTAACTGCTTATTCACAGGTGAATCCGCAAAAACGCTGCATTCTATAATTGCAATCTCAAAACGCCTCGATTGATTTCCAGAAATCTTTTGATTTAACACCCCGTAGACTTATCAACTGTCTACTGAAAAGATTGAAGGTTCATTCACAAATAGTGAGATTCATAGAGATAGGTGCTGATTTGGAAACCTATATTTACTCTCTCATCTAAAAAATATCGTGCGATAACTAACACGAGAGACTGGTATGGACTTTGCATTGGAGAAGTGTGCAACTGGGCCGGATATTCACCTCATATTTAAAGTAGGAAACTCCCACTCCGCAGTGGCTCGTATCAGTACGCACTATACTCCTACCAAAAAAGAAAACTTGTCAAACCCAGACTTACAGGCCAATAACTTGTCTGAACATACTGTATAAAATCTTTACAGTTGTCTTAAACAATAGGATTGTTTAAAGAACTAACCCTGTGTGTAGAGAGAAGTACGAACAACGGGGCTCCAAAAAAGGTGTAGCAGGATGCCGAGAGAACCGGAAAGCTTTCGATTTGACCTATCATCATCTGTCTGTTGGAAAGCGTGAAGATTCGTCCACACATAGTGAGATTCATGGAGATATTGATGCCTCTTTGAAAAACTAGATTTACCATCTCAGCTGAAAAATATCGAGTCACCATGAACAACGTTCCCTTCCACAGGGGCATCTTTTAGAGCGAATCCATGAACCCTCAGCTTTTTTGCACCACACTTCTACCTTTATCCCTCGCACTACGAAATTCTTTTGAATATCTCTATGGGAACACTATTTATCTCGAATTCTGGATGCTGAAAATAATTTCAGGGTGTCTAGTGATCAGGCAATTTGAAATTAACGAGTTTTTCCTGGTTTTTCGCCGATTTTTCCCGGTCAAAGTTTTTCAACGTATTTATAGAAATAGAAATTACAACATTATTCACATATAAAAACATTGCTCGCTGTTTATCGTGCGGATACATTTTTTGAACTTCCGAGTCCTACGAATAGCCGTACATAGAATTTTCAAATATTGAAAAAAATGGTGTTAAGATTTTGAAAATTCTTTAACATCTTGAATATTTATCCATAATATCTGTTTAAAGAACTTGTTTTTTTTTTCCTTTTACTTTACATACTTGTACTTGTACTTTCACTGGAAACCGAGTAAGTGAAATTTTACATAAAACCAATAACTTCTCATTAGGATGAAAATGTAAAAAATTACATGAAGTAATATACGTAGGATAAGCATAGAAATAAAACTTGAGACTGTAGACAATATGGGAATGGAATGAAAAGAAGACAACGTAGAAAAAATCGATTTTTCGGTAGAATAAACCAAACTCCCGGTCCGAAATAAAATTCCCAGGTTTCACCAGGTTTTTTAAGAGTCAAATAAAATTCCCGGGTTTTTCCCGATTTCCCGGTCCTCTAGATACCCTAAATTTAGATTGAAGTACGACGAGGAACCGGCGCAACTTCCACAAAGAGTGAACGAATAAACCTAAGGATGACTTCCTGTACTGCTACTATTATCCCTGTTCACGGAGGATTTATGGTGCGCAACACACTGTTTTGCGAGAAACACGTACTGCTTTAGCACATACTTTTGCAGACACCTTCTGAGAGATAATAGTTACTCAAGTGATCTAAAGATCTATGCTTCTGGTAAAAGCAAACTTCAGAGTGCTTTGAATATCGTCAAGCAGTACAGAGGATAGATTGGTATGGACTTTGAATTTGAAAAGAATGCCAAAAATGTTCTAAAGAAGGGAAAGATTATTGGCGTTTCTAAGGACCCTGAGTTTCTGGATATAAGTGTTATTAGAAATCTTGACACTGGGCCTACCTAAACATACTTGGGCGTACCTCAAAGCCGCATTCAGGACAGAAAATCAGTGAACGATTCTCTTCAAAGCCGATACAAGGTATTTAGATACATCAGCTTTGAACAACCTTACTCGTTTGGGGTCGTTCAGTGGACGAGGATGCCATTATTAATCTCACACAGTCTGCTGGATTAAAGAATTTTTCATATCATTGAGAGGCAATTACGTCCTCACTTTTCAGGTAGGTGTTGCAAGACAGTTATTAGCCTGTTGTTCATTTTAGGTAGGAGTACAGTGCGGCCCTTAGTGCTTTCTTCACCAACTTCGACAGTAATTAGTGCAATTCATAAACTCTTTAGATGTTATGAGGTTTTTCAGTGAGTGTCAACCCTTGTAAATTTCTTTCCAAAAATTGTCTTCCTACTCATGGTTTTTCGAATTTTTGACAAAAAGAAGAAAATTGCTAAAACGCACTATGGGATTAAATAAAAAAACGAGGTTCAAAATAATTTATAGAAGGAAATTCTTGACCAATTCTGGATATTCTTTTTTTTAAAGGATTAAACATTTACTGTTTTCAAGAGACTTATTTGGCCGCATTTTTTTTTTTGTCTGAACATTAAGTTGATGCAAAAAATCTACATTACGGATTTTCCATTTTCAAAGTACATTTTTGCCTTTAAATTACCTGCTTCCATTGAGAAAATTATACTGGATCATAAAAATTGGTCCACCGATATTTTAAAATAATTTTATGAACAAATTACATAAACAAATGCGTAGTGTGCATAATTGACAGAGAAAAATAGTAATTTCACTTAATTTTGTTAAAATGATGTTGTCATTGATTTTTATTAATTCACATTTTTGTAACGTTTAAGTTTTAAACCAGCCGTTCTGTAAGCAGCTCTTGTGCCTTTTGTCGACTCCCTGATCTAAAAAGGTTTGACAGGAAGCACCGTAGTGATATTCGTTTTTCTTGTTGAAATGAAGATAGGGGTTTTCGTTTAAAACGATCAGAACTTTAAGGGCCAGTCACAGTTAATTCGAGGTTAAACTAATGTTTAATTTTTATGTTTTTTGTCATCTATAATTTATCTCAGGAACAATGCTCATCCGTACACTGCGGAGCTACTAAAATCGAGGATGAACCAGAATAAAAATCAATCACCTAGAACCAGCCAGCATTTCACCTGCATACAGATGGATGAGATTTCCGCTTATGTCGAAAAGGTCTCATGACTGTAAAAGTTTGAATTACGCGCCAGGCATCAACTTCGATACCATGGGCGACATCTAACGGCTGCCTATCTTAAACAAGCGAGGCGTCGTTGCTAACCTGAGAGAAGCATTCGGTTAACCCCGTATTACACTGGTATTTCTACGCCGTAGGAGACCATCGTTACCATGTCGTGACGGCATCGTTCTTCTGAGCTGAGCCTTGACCGAATTAACTGGTCGCTGTAAAAGTGTGACATTATTCTTTTCGCTTCTCCCCAGCGGGATTGAAATTGGACAACCGGAGGACTTATTTTTTGCTGATGGCTGACCGACTCCTTTATAGAGCGTCATTTTCTACGGTCAACGGTTTTTTTTGTTTGATTTGACAAATCATGAGTTTGAAAAAGCCATGGATTTCGGTCATAGCGTCAATGGAGAGCAATTGTCGTTGACTCATTTTCCTTTCCACAGTGAGCGGACGATTGCATTTCGTTTTATGTGAATTTATTGATTGCATCACAACTCCAAATGAATGTTTTGTTCGGAATTAAACGAAAAGTAACTTTACCGCGATTTGAACCGCAGTTTTTTATTTATTTTTTTATTTGTAACCTAGCTAGGAAAGCAGGATCCTTATTCCATAATGATTATATTCAATGAAAAATTGTTCCTGTAGTAATTTGCGGATGTTAATAATGTAGGATTCGATTGATAGTATCTAGTAAAATAAGAGGTGTACTTCCTATGTATCATGGTGTATTTTGTCATAGGTAGAGCGGCTTTCTCGTTATTTCTAATTCTGTCAATCCTTAGCTTAGTTTTCTATTAACTCGCTTTATGTCCAAAAATTTTAATTGAAATATCTATTTCTTATTCATTATTTACAACAAAGTGGAATTTAATTTGAAAAAGGATCTACACCCTCGCTCTCTTCCCGAAAAAATTGCTATGCATGGCTAACATTTTCAAGTTTTAGCCCTTTTCGACCCACGTCACTCTTCTTGGATGCTGATCAAGATAGCGAGCGATGGAAGAGCGGTTTTATAAACAAAGTCACATTCGTAAACATTTAAAGGCCGAAAGAAATAGTTACATTAAACTCATCAGCATCTAGATTGCAGTATCATCTCCTAGCGAAGGTTGGAAGAGTCTGTTCCGAACTAGTTGATGGAAGGATGCACAGTGCTACTCCCCGAAAATGCGAAATTTGTATGCACCTAAGAGTTAGAGGCCAATACTTGTCTGAAAACGCCATATAACATCTTCATAGCCATCCTAAATAACAGGATTGTTTGAACAATCCGACTTTACATCTCATGCAGTCAAGGTGTTGGCGGAATACTACATCTTGATGATTTAAGAAGAAGATCATTTTGACTACACCACATGCAGTCGCTTCCGGAGGAGACCCATTTCTTGAAATGGTCTGCAAATACGAAAAAGTGTACACAGCAGCTTTCTTTTGCTTTTGGAGGAGTCAAGATAGCACTGGTTAATTGCCTGAAAAGCATCACTGTGTGACAACGAGCCGCTAAGACATTTGCGGGGAAAAAAAGTCCATTCTCTACAATGGACATCCTAAAAAATTATAATATTAGAGTTCTGGGGGTTTTCGGCTTCTCTTGGACAATATTGACTATTTTTGGGCTCCACTACATTTTTTAAAAATGCATATTTCCAGAGAATGTATTTTACAATGAGATTAAACGTAATATCAATTAAGCACCCTGTTAACAACAGTATGTACAGGAATATGAGACTCTACAAACATCTGCTTGCCATTACGTCGATACATAAACGGCTATAGTTCGTCTACTAACAATACCTTTTGGGGTTAGATATTCATGTCAAGATAAAGAGAAAATATCTCATGACTCGATCACTAAGTTTATTGAAAAAGTTAAGAACTTTCATCCCAAACTAAGATAAAGTTCAAAAAAGCATTTGTATTTTAATAAGTATGCATCAATGTCACTGTGGTCTTCGTGTTCTTCAAAGCTATATAATCGAAACGATTTTTCTTTTTCAAGTCTGCAAAATAAAAAAATGTCTTAGCAGGTCATTTGAAAAACTGAATAAGTTAAAAAATAATTTAATAAAAAGTTTGAAAAATTGAAAAACTCCGGGTCTTTCTGTTTTCACAATTTGATAAAGAAAAAAAATATATTTTGAAAACTCTATTATTTAGAAAATTTAAAAATCTTTGTTCGAATCGTAATTGTACCATTATTTGCTAAGATCACGTGAAAATAGGGTGCTCTTAATTACTTTTTGATATAAGATCGAAATAGAAGACGTGACTACACTTGAGTACTTTAAATTTTGCTAAATAGGCTTTCCAAATGAGCTAAGAGAGCCTTTTCGTCCATGAATCTATAATGTAGCAAAAGCATTTCTTATATCTTATTTCTTATTTCTTATATCTTCTTAGCCGGAGTTTTTCCTCTTATCCCAGCAAGAATTCATGAAATTGAAGTACGGGTATATCTGATGCTAAAAAAGCTAAGCATTCTTTGCTCTAAAAGCAATATTGCCGAGCGAGAGAAGCGTATAATTTAACCTTGCTTTAATTGTAAGGAACCCTTTCGGTTCCAGCAAGATTTTCGTGCAACAAAGGTTTAGGTCTATACCTGCGAGTCAGTGAGCGTTGAGAGGCATGGTTCAAGACAGAGTCAAGTGAGAGCTTTTTGGGCAAGGCGATACTGTTTTCCTAGCATACACTTGAGCTGTATTACTACGCGCTTTACGCTTCGGTAGTAAAGAGGTCTGCTTCTCTAAAATTGTATTAGTTCAAGCAAATATAGCAAGAACATCGGGCCAAGTTTGAACGTTAAATTTTCGTACTTTGATAGAAATAGCCTAACTTGCTATTATATTTCTTTTTTTGTCTCCGTGTATTTAGCAAGATTTAGGTTAAAGTTTTAGGAAATATTTTCTCATATAAAATTTGTTTCATGTTTCAGAGGCTTAACTAAGACTGATTTTACTACTTTACCCAAAAAATATTATAAAGCTTTCGGTTAGAAGAAATCAACTGTAATCTCTACTTTGAAAAGGGATGAAGTTATTGGTCTTTAAATTAAAGGCCGTATACGAAATAAGCGAAGTCTGGCTTGTGATACAAGCGTCCTATTAGGCACGAGATGGGAGTTTTTAGGTACATTTCACATTTGAGAGAACGTTTTTCTGAGGACTTCTTACCTTAAATTTATAAACATTTTTTATTAGATAATTATTATGTGTTTTTTTTAGTTAGCAATTTTTATGTATTGTCTCCTTATATTAAATAATATGCCCTAATTATAGGAGAATGGCTTGCATGCAACTAGTGAAAATGCTCCAGGAGTGCTACAAAAAAGTTTGCAATGTGAATACTTTTACAAGCACTTTTTTAGCGCTAATTAATACAACCATTTAACTTTGACGGGCTTAAATGAGTTCCCAAAAGTTAACATACCTGACCATAAAGTTCTTGCAAATTTGGGAAATTTATGCCAATTTATTAATTATTTATAACGATTTAGAGTAACTTTCTTATACTCGGGAGGATAAAACTATATAGGTTTGAATCTAGATATTACACCTTTATATCTACAGATTATTTCCATATATCCAGATTAAAGTATCCATAATTCTTAATATCCGTTTTTCTCTGAGTGGAATTTTACGTGAAATATTAAAAAAGTAGGGCCAAGGAACCAATGGCCAAGCATGTTCCTATATTGCCCGACAACATACAAAATATTCTTCCTGTTTTTAATATTTTTTTGTATAAACTTTATTTGTATGATTTGGAAGCTTAACCAATACCGATTTTACTATTTGAGGTACAAAAATATTTTAAAGCTTTAGGATAGAAGAAATTAAGAGTTTTCCCAAAAAATGTTTCTTTCTCGGTAATTGGCGCCTTTACCCCGATACCCTAATTTCATGTGTGGTTCTATCTACATGTTCTATCTACATTCCACATGGATATTTCACCTGGGCGATGACGAACGTCAGGTGTTCGTTGCAATGTCAATTTTGCAATTAACTTCTTTTAAATCGATAAACTTAAATAGTAATAAATAAATTTACTTTTATGATATAAATATGACTTTGATATTTATTTATATTATTCATAAACATTCTTAAGAGTCTCACGAATTAATTATCTATTTTTCAATCTTCTATCCAGGCATCATATGGAACTTGGGCGAAAAGTTTTTCAACAAAACTGGTCATCACTTGCACAAGCTTTCTTCTTAAATCAGGTTTCATTTCCTTTAATAACTCTTGACTGTAACTGTTGATGAACAGATTTAGAGCAGCTTCTGCAATTAAAAATTATAAGACATAATTAGCGAATTCAAAATATCAATTTGTTTAGTGTTTATTTGTATGTTTCCAAAGCTTAATAAAGGCTTATTTGATTACGTTACCTAAAAGAATTATTATAAAGCTTTAGGTTAGAAGAAATCTACTATGTCTCGGTAATTGGAGCCCTTACTCTAAAACCTAAATTTCATGTGTGCTTCTAACTGAATTTACATGCTTATTTCCACGTGAATATTTTTACCTTGGCAATGATGAACGAGAGGTGTTAGTTGCAGTGACAATTATTGTAATTAAATACTTTCAAATAGCTATACTTTAATAGTAATAAATCAACTCTAGTAACTCTTAGTAATTAATAATAAATCAGTTTATTTATTTATACTTTACAGGGTGGCCCAAATAAACTGAAACTTTTTAGAACGCTGTATTTTTTATATAAAATTAAATTTTATTGAAGCAATTAAAAAGATTATGGAACAGATTTAAATTTTACAAATTTATATCGAATTTTCAATATGGCCTTCTCAGTACGACTTTCAGGTTCGGAACATTTCGCAAGCCAAGGTCAAAACTGAAAAATACCAGAGTGCTGATGTGCTCAAGAATGTCCTTCTTTGTGGTTAAGGAGACCATATTGAACATTCGACATAAATGATCCCGCACCAAATGCACAGTAGGAAAATGCTTATTTTAGTTAATGGTTTTTTTTCTCAACAACTTTTAGATAGATTTGGCTAAAAGTTTTACATTTTGTCTATCAGAAATACCTAAACAAAAGGTCCATACCCATAAACTATAAAGATTTATGATTTTGGTGTATACACTATGTTTTAGGGGTGTTTTCATATCTTAAGCAACCAAGTATACAAATCATCATATTTTAGTAACTAAAATCACTAGAGATTCGTTCTCAAATTGTCGCGGTTTTAAATCATTTTAAAATAAATAGAGGAAGCAAGCATAGCAAGAATATGTTTTTTAATTATTGTTAAGGAATGTTTTAACAGGCCTCAACCATTGAAACTAGAATAAGTACATTCCTTAATGAAAAAATATGCAAGCGATGACCTGATTCAAATATAAGCAGGCATACGATAGAGGACGACCTCTGGAGTATCAATTGTTGTGTGTATAATGCAACGAGACCTTTGGCCGATGCAAACCGTAAAATTAAACCAACGGTTGATCTTAAGACCAAAACACGAATGTATCAACTCGCCATAAAGATAGGCTGGGCCAGACAGTACGCGTCCCGCATTCAGTGTGTGTGTGATTAAATTTTATCTTCAAGGTTCGTAAGTTCACGCGCAAAATCCATATCCATTATCCCACACTTAACAATTCAAAACAGCTGACCATCAGGCAGCATATTATTGAGAGAATACGGATACTATGTGACACTAAGAGATGTCCAAAGCGGGAAGAGAGGTGGGTCAGAGAAAACGAAAAGTTTGTCTCTGACCCATCTCAAATCTTCCAAGACCCTCCAGTTGCTGTCGACCACACGCCTACGAAGTGCCACATAGACTGTAAAAAGACTCAGCGAACATAAATAGCTTCAAGGAGCTGTGTGATGCTCTCATAACAACACCTGAGGAAGAATGTGCACCCATTACTACTGAGGAGGTGAAAAAAGTATTGAGAGTCTGAACACAATGTATAAGATAATCACAATGATCGAATTTGAGTTAGAAAAATGCTCCAAGATTTATTTGAAGCTAGGAAAACTTAATGGAATCTCTGAAGACCCTGAATTTGTTGATAGAAGCGCTGTACAACACCTTTGCTCTCGAGAGACTTATACATAACTGGGCAGAGAGTCACAGAGTCCGCGAGGAACAAAGTATCGGCAACGAACATCCTGGCCGTCTCGGTAGTACTCTATTCATTTGGAGTGGTTCCATGGAAGAACGAGCTCATACCCCTTGATATCCAGACACGAAAGGTTATGCAGATCAACAAGAGCATGCATCCTAAGTCTTCTGTTCCGCGACTTTACAACTCACGCCATCAAGGTGGTCGAGGAATATTGAATCTCCAATATCTTTACAATAGGATTATTCTAGGTACACTATATAGAGTCGCAAATGAAAGAGAACCTCATCTTAAAATGGCCTCAGAGGTGAGAAAAATTCATCGAATCTTATCTATCTCGAGTACTTACTTCTGGAAGCCCGGATTGAGAAAGCACAGGAGAAAAACTTCCGTGATCAGCTCCTCGATAAGAGGATGCACAGCATCTTCCACATAAATGTGGAGGATCAGTCATTGTCGTGTGAGTTAACTGTTCCTTTCCTTCAATCACTCGGATTCGTTCAACGCATCCGGGAACGACCTACATCCAATGGCACTATGCGGCACTAAGAGTGATTTATTATTATTGACATAGTTCTCCTTGACTTTGAGAAGCGAACTATGTTCGTTATCGAATTTTCGGCACCAGCTGACACGTACTTATCATCGGCGCTCTTGAAGATGCCAAGCTTTCACTGGTTAATAGCCTCAAAAGCATCCCTGCGTGTGAGCAATATGCTAAAACACTTGCGGGGGAAAATGCAGAAAGCGGTCGTCCTTGGGTCGCTCCGCGCCCTTAGGGTGCACGAAGCTGTTGCCGGTTGGTCATATTGATTCCGTCATAGACTCTAACCACCTATCTCACGGTCGTGACACGTGGTCATGGTCTAAATTTTGCTACGAATACGCTGGGATCGGGTGCAGTTTTTCAAATTAAGACCCGCTCCCAGCTAAATCCCGCGGTTGTCCTTATGACGTGTGTGTGTATCATTTCCTACCCTGATATTTTAATCAGAATATATCAAAGAGTTTTTCAGAAAAAAAACATTCCACTGAAATAAGCATTTTTATATTAAAATGCATATAAAAATTGAAATTTTGACAAGTGTTTATTGAAAAAATGTCTATTTTCCTTTGTTTTTTTTCAAATTTTTGCATAGTGCTTCTGCCAGTACGTCTGCAAAGACTCAGAAGCTTATCGGTATTATTTGTCAATTGCCTGCATTGACTTCCCAAGGACCTATGACAAATCCACCGAACGTGTCCTCGGATTGCGAATAGAGGGTCCCTGTACCAAGCGCTTCTGAATAATACGGTAACAATAATAAATAAGCAGTCTCAGTCCAGGTATGTTTCCTACGGAATAAACCCTGAGGTTCGAAAGGGTGACGGTGAGGGTTCAAAATTTCGCCTAAGAACAGCATCTTGCTGTCGCATCGCGCCTATTCAACGTTCCCCCCGTTTCGGCCAAAAATCCACCCAAACTCAACGAGATGGAGACTTTTTGGAGAGAATTATACAAGGTACCCAAAAAACTGAAGTTTAAGGAAGATGCTTTTCATCCGCTACAAGGAGATTTGGTACAACCTTATACAGGGTGATTTTTTTTACTTGAAACTGTCAAATATCTCGAAAAATAGGCACTCTATGAAAAAATGTTATGAATCAAAACTGAATCATTCTGAGGAGTACACACACTGATTTTAAAATCAGTTACCCCACACCGCCTCAGAAGTAAAATAAAAGGAAGGTGATGACAGTTAATCTATGATGAAACCAATGTTCATGTATGCTCGTGATACAACCATCAGCGGCCTCCCTTAGAACATGTCTACTTTCGTAGACACAAGTGACCAGAAGATGATAAAAGAGGTGCTTGAGTATACACATCATATAGAAGACCGTATAAAATGCCAAAATAGGACAAAAGTAGAAGCTACATTCGATATCTCTATATAGATCCATTGGTAATTGGTTGGATGATGAATTGCTGGTTGATCGGACAACTTTGTCATTTTTGAGTGCCTGATTTAAAACTAACAAAATGCCAGCAACTGGGAGAGGTGAGTAAGTAATTACTACACCTCGCAAAGAAAGGTGAAGAGGCTTTTTATCTGTTTTGTTGGCACAATGTTTAAATTTGAATTTGCTTTAAAGTTAAAAATAGCTTTTTAAAGAATCAGGTAATGCAAGGCCCTGCACCCATGATGAGATGCAACAGAGAGTTCACTATCCAATCAGCGTCTTAAGACGGTCTCTTTTCTGAAAGATTTGAAAGTTTTGTGAGCAGGAGGTAAAAACGCAGAATCACCACTTTTGGAATTAGTTGCATTTGAGAGTTAATATTATTAGAGGATAAAGAATAAAAATGCCCCTAGGCAAGAAATGAAACCATTTTTAAGAATTCCTAACCTAAAAACTAGGACTCGGCAACAAGTAGCTATTGACACCTTTCGCACCCATCGTCGGAAGAGCAGGAAATGGTACTCCGTTTGGCGAGCGAGCATTAGGATGTTTCTCACATGAACGACCATTAGCATACAGGCTCTATTACTGACATTCTGATTCTCTCAACCATCTTTATCCGTCAGCAGAAGGTCCTGGTCCTGATAACTCTTAACTGTAACCATGAAGCGGTGCTCAATTGTCGTGAAATACAGACGCTACGACGAGATTGACTGAAACGACGCAACGCAGGGACTCAAAAACTTTCACACTGCCCGAAAAAGTGATGGGGAAAGTAAACTGCTGCAGGGTCAATGCTGTATACTTCTAAGGAACATTTTTACAAAACAAAATGACAAAAATACTCTTTGAAACTTTTTGGGATGTTGATGATGGATCCTTCCCCATTGACCTCCGAACAACTTAACCCAACACTTAGAGAAATTCGGAACGACCCTCCTAAGCTCTCATTTTCAATCTTACGATGATCGTCATGGAAGAATTAGAAATGGTGGTCGCTAATACTGCACTACACATGGTGCCACTGGTTCAGCCTACCTCAGAAATGGATCAGGGAGTGCATACGCCCTTATTCGCACATGAAGCTGCATGATGCAAAGCGTACGTAAATCGTAATGAACCAAGGAGAGATAGACCACTGTAAATATATATGTTTAAGAATATTACATCTGTCCAGGAGAGTGACCAGAAAAAACACGTTTGGTTCTTCTTACGAGCGAAAGGGAAATAAAGATAGCTTTATCAGAATCAATATAAAAGTATTTCATCAATCAAAAATTCATAATAAATAACAACTACGGTTCATTAAAAAGTGTTATTTTTACCGTTTTCTACTGTTTTTAAAGTCGAATATCAGCCCTAATATTATATATCTGATACTGAAATTTTCAGAATACGTTCCTCAAAGGTTGGAGATTCCACTGTTTAAAAAAGCACATTAAGAAAAACGTAATTGAAACTGCTACATTCAAAACATATATGAGTCCATTTTTAAAATTTAACAAGTCTATTATTTGCCTCACTTCTAGAAGTCCAAGCAAATAAAAGAGCAAAAAATAAACAAGCTAAGTTTACATTTCTGAGTTCATACTCGCAGATAGCTACATGCGCACGCTGAGTACTCAGAATGCATACTATCCAGATTATCCACTCATGCCGGAACGACATATTTCTACACAATGCGGCCCCAAGAATGTTTGACTACCATTTTTGTTGCTCTTACGCTGTTGGCCGTGGCCCTGTCCTGACAAATGTTCCGCGGCTAATAGAGTCTATTGTCCCAAACGTGAAGTGCCAATTTCCTGAAAATTTGACTTTTGGATAAAGCTATTAGAATAATTTTAGAAATAATGCAGAGATAAATAATTATGTCAAACGGTCTACCGATTTTTACTTGGATAACTTCATTGCAATACATATAATATAATCAACGAAAATGGCATCACGACCAAGGGCGCATGCTACTTCGAACAAGAGCATCCATCGAAAAGAATTGTAAATTTTGATTGTTTACTTCCTTGTATGCATTTTTTCAATTAAATCTAACCTCTGATTCCGTCACAATTTAGAAAGCGACAACAACACGACGGAAGACAGAAGTAGGTGGTCACATCGTAAAGTTTAGCAGAAGTCACTAACGCAGCAGAGTAAAGGAACTATCATCAACCCATAGGCCTACCATATCACATCTCCATATTTCTGAGCGACACAAAATGGTGGGCTTTAAACACCCCGTCTAGTTGATTCCACACCCGGTCGCCATCTTCGAATATTCTTTTTACGCCATGTTCCGGAGACACAACCCGGGATTCCGCTTTATTTCTTGTAGAAAATGATGTCCAGCCAGTGTGTAGATTTACTCTGTTATCAGAACTGCAATTAGAGTGAGAATCTTTGCAGTCTTAGATCTTGTTACTGGAGAAAGTCAAAGTCAAGTTGGAACTTTTTGGTGCATTGCTTCTGTTACCCTTCCCCTCGATTCTATCTTGAACGGTCTCAAAGTCTGACCTTAAAATGCTAACCTTCTGCTGGACTGATTCTGAGCTGGTTCTAAAATGTCTTGGTGCTCACCCTTCTCGTTGGAAAACTTTTGAGGCCAACAGCGTTAGTAAAAACCAAAGTATCTCAAAAAATGCCATCTGGAATCATGTCGCATATAAGTTTAATCCCGCTGACTGCGCTACTAGAGGATTTTCATCAAAAGAATGATTGGACTGTTCTTTGTGGTGGGATGGACCTGACTGGCTTACTGGATCTCAAGACGGCTGGCCCCGCACTTTGTTGGAGACAGCAAAAAAATAAAAAATATAGAACAATCTTTAAATACTGTCTTTAAACCAGTGTTAATAGTTAACTTGGTTAGAGAGACTGACATATACCAGGTGATTTTTTTAACTTGAAACTTTCAAATATCTCGAAAAATAGGCACTCTATGAAAAAATGTTATGAATCAAGATTTAATCACACTGAAGTGTACCTACACTGATGTTAAAATCGGTTCTCCCACATCGCCCCCTGGGGTGCGGATGACGGCAAGTTCGAAATCTTAAACGGGAACCCCTATTTTTTATTGCATATTTGGATTCTTTGGATAAAGATGTGTATGATTTGTCTGAAACATTTTTCTCGTTTTGCGATAGATGGCGCGGTAATTGACGAAATTCAATTTTTCTTCATTCTACTGTTACTGAGAATGCATGCTTACGATTCTGGAATACATTAAAAATAAAAAAATACACCAGTTTTATTATGACATAGCTGACTACTGAAAAAAAGAATTTTTCAAAACGCTACAGAATCTTTAAACGAGTACAATAAAAACTCGTACATAAAAAAATACAATGCGATGACATAGGTAGAACCTCCTTCTTTTTGAAGTCGGTTAAAAATAAGGACAATAGAGCTTCGGATCTCTTTGGTATTTATTATTTTGAAAAACATGCCAAAGCGTATGTCCGTTCTTGAGAAGTAATTATTAAATAATACGTCTACATTAACAGTGTTTCCTCAATATTCCTAAATTTTAACTCTGGCATTATTTTAGATTGAGGTCAACGGGGCTATCGAAGCATTACGATAGTGTTAACTTTTTTCTTTCCTTAAACATAGTAAATTAGAAAAAATACATTTAAGACAAAACTCATTTTAGTTTGCTCCAAAATTATTCCGAATACTAGTTTAGAATGAAGTATCTAACCGTACACGAAAAAATTGAAATGATTCTGGTGTATGGTGAAGCTGGAAAAAACTTGATAATGCCGTCTGTCTCTACGTTCAGCGTTTACAAATAGAATTGTGTAACGTGCTTCATTTTATCGTACTATTACAAAACGTACTACCGGTGGAAGTGTTTAACCTAAGAAAAAGATCCGTAGAACAACAAAATTGGAGAAAATAATGAAATTGCTGCATTAGCTGCAGTAGCCAATAATTCTCACGCTAGTACCCGAGAAATTGCTCGTGATTCCAGAATATCTCAGAGCAGTATTTGGGAACTTTTGAAACATTATAAATTTTATCCGTATCATGTCTCTTTACGTCAAGAACTTAATCGCGTTGATTTCCAAAATCAGGTAGCTTTTTGTCAGTGGGCATGTAAACAAATACAACAAAATCCGAACTTTTTTCGTTATGTTTTATTCTCTGACGAGTCGTCTTTTACGAACCATAAAATAGTTAATCGACACAACATGCACTACTGGAGTATTGAAAACCCGCAGTGGATTCGTGAAGTGGAACACCAGCGCCCATTTACTGTCAACGTATGGTGTGGAATAATTGGCAACCAACTGATCGATCCCCAGATTATCGAAGGCAGCTTTAATGGTCGAAACTATCAAAACATTTTGGAAAATTAACTGCCAATATTGCTTAAAGACTTGAGCTTTGAAATAGGCAAAACATGTAGTTTCAATATAATAGTTGTCCGACACACTATTCAGCGGTGGCACGAAAAGTTCTTGATCGTGATTTCAATGGTCACTGGAATGGTAGAGGTGGTTCGATAAATTGGCCTGCAAGATCGCCATATGTTACTTCACCAGATTTCTTTTTGTAGGGCTATCTGAAAGACAAAGTGTACAAATAAAATGCAACAACGCGTGAGAATATGATTGGTCGAATTACAAGTGCATGTGCTGAAATTCTAGAAGATAAACTTCTCGGTTGTGTAAATTCATTTGAATTACGGATTAATAAGTGCATTGAATCGTGAGAGGCAAGGGGACTCACGTTACTCAAGCACCCCGAAGGGAACAGAAAACTACTACGTCCACGAAGTTGTTCCTGGGTTACGCTAAAAGAAGTAGTTTGTTTTAAGATTAATTTTGAGTATTCCAGAATCGTAAGCGTGCATTCTGAGTAACAGTAAAATGAAGAAAAATTCAATTTCGTCGATTATAGCGCCATCTATCGCGAAGCGAGAAAAATATTATAAACAAATCATACGCATTTTTATCCAAACAATCTGATTATGCAATAAAAAGTAGAGGTTCCAATTAAGGATTTCAAACTTGCCCCCACCCCCAACCCCAATGGGCGGTGTGGCGAACCGATTTTAACATCTGTGTATGTACCCCTCAGAGTGATTAAATTTTTAATCGCAACATTTTTTCATAGAGTGCCTATTTTTAGAGATATTTGAAAATTTCAAGTTAAAAAAGCTAAGCGTGGCTCAACCCTTGATAACCTTGTGCGTACTACGGCTTCTTGTTATTGGTTTTGTAATCGGTGTCGCTCATATTCAGTGGAACGCTACTTGGCTACCGAGGAAATCAATGTTTTAATTTCTGACAGAGAACTACTCAGAGACATCAATTTGGGTATGAGATTAACACCCTGAAGACTGGATTGCCTATTTCAAGAAGAAAAAGCGTCTTGGTCATGTTCTCTCTCTTTTTTGAGGATCAAGGACTTCTTCGAGTAGATGTTCGGCTCCAAAAATCTCTGCTCTCTTTTGATGAGAAACAGCCAGCAATTTTCCCTGAAAATGATCATGTAACTGATCATACACTTTTACAGGCTCACCTGAGGACAATGCATGGTGGCCAATAACTAATGTTTACAAGTGCGTCATATGCGAACGATTTAGGAACCAAACACCTGTTCAACTGATGGGTCAGCTTCCTACTGATCGAGTAACCGAATCAAAGCCCTTCGCATGTACTGGTGTAAATTATGGTGGCCCATATCAGATGAAGGTTTCACATGGAACGGAACATAAATCATACAAGGGTCCTGTATGTCTTTTTATGTGTCTTTTTTCAAGGGCCACACAGCGACAACGCACTAACTTTGTACGTTCAAATCGGGAGTTGCACATGGTATTCCGAGGAGCCTCGCAAATTATCCCAAAAGACGCTGAATGATAGCAAACGACAAGACAATCTGGTTCTTTATCCCGCCGCATGCTCCTCACTTTAAAAGTATCTTGAAATCAGAGATTAAGTCAACTAAGCACCATCTACGCCGTTCTATTGGAGAGAGTCGCGTGGACTTTGAGGAATTTACCACTATCCTGGAAGGGATGGACTGACAAGCGTGGTTACTGTGCGCACGGCTAAATCCACGATGACGAGATCATTGAATTGATTAGCGCCTCTTCCAGTCAAACCAGATTAACAAAATTTGTTACTAAATATAATTCTACAAAAATATCTGCACTTCAACTTGAATATTCTTTCCTTTATTCTTTTTCTTTTCTTTTTAACATTTCTGCTCGTTAAGCCTAACTTACGGGAAGCAGGTTGTTCAGAATTGTTTAAAACTTTGCCGCCACAGACCACGTTCGGCTAACTTGGTACTTCTCCAGATCCTCCTCCTATCGCGTGGATCGAATAGCTTGGTAGTGAGGAGTTTTTGATAAGTCGGCCTAGGAGGAATTGGCCTGTGTGTGCGAACCTTCTTGCTACTTCCGTTTCTGAATTTGCCGGCTGCGAGGCACCGTTTTCGCCTTGCTCGACGAATTTAAGTTTTCTTACAACAATCGCAACATTTGTTTAATTTAAATTTATTTCGAATAAATCAGAAATAAAGGTTAATGAATGTAATACCTTATTTTTAACATGTGGCGTGGTGTGCTTAATACAAAACAAACACTCTACATTTTTTCGAATTAAAATGCGCCTCGTGGTCAATCCTTAAACTAAAGAACTTCCTCGCTTATCATAGAAATTAATTAATCTTTATTTTGATTATTTACAAAACAATGGCTATTAAAAATTATTTTAAACATTAAAGCAATCATTTTAAACATTAAACATTTTCTTTATTCAAAAGAGCTATGTGATGATGGTTCTAATCTAAGCCTGAAATTTGTTGCCCTTTTTTCTTTATCTATAAACAATTTTTCCTTTCGTTGGTTCATAAATTCCTTATACCCTTCGCTTTCTAAAAGTTCATCATATTATATAATGATACTAATTTATTCATTTGTTTATTAATATTGTTTTCCAAAAAGGAATCGCATTCGAAAGTTTCATTGTTTGATTGTATCAAATGTTTTCTTCGATCTGATGCGCCTATTATAGGTTTGGGATGTAGTTAAGACCATATTTCTAACTAGTGTTCTCATCGCGAGATTATTTAAATCTTTTTTATCGATTTAAAGTCTAACGGCACCTTACAAATCCAAGTTTTAGTGGTCCCTTTGTGCATGAGTTGGGTTAGTTATGATTTTGTTGAATGTGCCTGACCTGAGTTTAATCTAGTTTTAAATTGTGCGTAAATTCGTATGGATAGACACCGTGTATAAATATGCGATCTGGTTTCCTAATATAAAATTCCGATTTTGCTTTAAGAATTTTACTGTGCGCTATTCGTGAGGGTGCGGGCTTCGCGTATACACTTATTACCACGCTTGAATGTTTCGCCAATTCGCGTAGTTAAAATATTCAACGAAATAAAAAATGCATGCTGTAATTGCTTCTAGGTTTCATTTACATTAATGAATTATATTAATCTTTCTAATTTCGTATTTTCAAATGCGGTTTCAAATCTACATGATGTTATTTTTAACCTTTAGGGTGCTTTGCCTTTACCCCCTTATATTTTTATTCATTTCTAATGTTGAATCTCGTTTAGTCAAGTATTTAAACAAATTTTAACAATAATTCCCGAATTATGTTTATTTTTTGCTAAATTCGAATTATTCTTTCCAAAGTATTGCAAGCATATATACGTAGAATGATGAAAAAATACATATTAAATATCACATAGATACGTGTATCGATTAGGCAAGAAAAAGTACAAATAAATCATTGCACGTTGAAAATCAGAGCACATATTAAACATTAGAATACATATAAGAAGTCATGTCATATATCATATAAATCATAAGGTTGGGTGCTAGGTATTAAGGTAGTAACGCCTAGGAAGGAAATGCGAGCTGCATTGACTAGACGAGGCTGAACACGTAAAAGAAGTCGCAATTAAAAAATCAATAAACGTTTATTGCCACTTGCATGTTTATAATAGTCGGCAGTCCGTGTCCAGTCGCTAACAGTCCTTAAGGTGGGACGGAATAAATAACCCGTCGATGGCATGGATGATCCTAACGAGGATCGGCGACGGTATGAAATTTGCCATAGGGCGAGAGCCTGGGTTTGTTTCCAGGGCAACCCATATTCACTTCTGGAGGTATGGATGTTTAAAATTTCTAGTTATGCTCACTAGCGAGGGAGCACACTGACGAAGAAACACGTTGTCATCAGGGGCTTCTAAACCCCTCGAGGGGCTTTGGCTAATTCTGAATTCTACTATCGAGTCACCGTTTATGTTAACAGACCTGTTCCAAATTTGGCCTTACGTCTACAAAAAAGGGTTTTCTAGCTTATTAGGCCCTAAATATGTCGTTTCAACCGCCCCCTCCCATGTTTTCCCAACCCTACTTCTCTTATATACCCATACTTCTCCTTTTCTCCCCTACTTCTCCTACTCTCCCCTACTTCTCCTCTACACCTCTGATTCCCATGCCAACGCTTTAAACATTGCTTTCCATCCCTTCCCCAACTTCTTCCTCTTCTACTTCCTCCTCTCCTCACTTTTCCGAATTTACCCTCAATTTCTCTACCGCCTTACTTCACCTCACTTTCCCTGGTTCTACTACCCTCCTTTTCTTGAATTGTGAATTGTAAGCTGTGGGTTATGAGTGATCGATTGTAAGTTGTAGGTTGTGAGTTATGAGTTCCCCTAACTTCCCCCTCTTGAAAATAAGTACGATAGATGGACACCCGACCAAAACTAGGATGATTTCTGTACGGGGCTACGAAACCCTCACAACTAAAATATTTCTCTCTTATTGCCAATTGACGCACTTACATGCTGCGGAATTAAAAAATTAAAATTCACTAAGTGATTATTAGATTGGCAGTTGCTAGTACTCACGCAGAACAGTGTTGCCATCGTGCACGTTGTCGACGCCCATCTTTATGTCTTTAACACTGAAGTCCATCTTTAACTGCTGAAGTCTAAGATATCGCCGATCTTGTACCATGAAAGGCTTCGCCCTAATGAAAACTTTGGCTTCGACTCCATCTGCATGATAAGAGAAAAATAAAATCATAAAGAAATACGTCGCTATGGAAAATCTCTTATTAAAACTTGCGTAACTTAATCTTATAATTAGTTGAGGTGTAGCTAAGAAAACTTTTATAAATAAAAGGCATTCAAATATTCGCGATCAGAAAAGGAAATCAGCTAATCACATTAAGTAAAATTTAACACAATTAGTAAGCACATTTTCCACTTCTCGAGGAATTTTTTCTTTCGTGAAGAATTTCTTGACGGACACAAAGAAAACATTTTGGGTACACTTTAGCATGTCAGAAGGAGATTGACTCAGACAAAAGTGAAAAAAGTGAGAACAGTACGCGCTGCAGTTTTTGTCGCCATTATGGACATCGAAGAGAGGACTGCAGAAAGCTTTACTCCACATCCACGGAACCGTCGCAGCAACCAGTACAGTCAACAAACAAGTATCCCAAGCAGGAATACTGTATTTATGATAAAGTAGGCACCGTTGTAGTGGATATAGCTGCAAAGTAAAGCTTTGCTATCTATCAATTGTATCAGTTGCTTCGAGAACGCGGTCAGCAAATCAAAAATATTCAAGTTAATATTGCGTACGCGTACGGCATTAAAAGACCTACGACTCTTTTGTTTATATCTGTAGAAATATATCTAATGGGTAGAAAGATTAGGACTACGCTTGTTGTGTTACCCTAAGTTAAAAAAAAGACGTTGTTAGAAATCGATTTTACTCTCGAGGCGGGAATGGTTTGTCATCGTGCCGACTGGAATTGGCATTTTAAAAACAACCCTAGTAAAATATATTCTTTTTTTACGATAATTATGTATTTCGTCAAAATGCAGAGGCTTGTGATTTGAATGCAAGGAAAGGAAAGTACGATACATCTAATTACTGAAAATAAGAGTAAATTTCTTAAGGGTAAAACAATCTCTGGTACTCAGGAGCGTAATTCGAATGCTCAGAATTACTTTGGGTGTAGTTTAAAATAAACTAAGAACAAAATAAGGTTACAACTGGTAAATATGGTGGGACGTTAATTTAAAGTAATGTTAACTCGTCAAACTGGTGGGGAACTGAAAAAAAAATTAAATAATATAAAAATAAGTTAGAAATTAGGAAATGTAACAACTGGTACCCACCTGGTGGGACACAGAAGTTGGTGAAAGGGAAGGGATTTGCAAGCGATTGAAAATCGAAAAGGCGAAAGGTGAATCTAAATTAGAATTAAAAGCAGGAAATCTGCATGATTAAACATTTCAATTAGTCGAGACGTGTTGATCACAGGAACATTGGGTTTAATGACAAAGGTGTCATAATTACACGAAGATAATTAAATTGGCTTTTGTTAATAGCATTGTATTGTGAATAAAATTCGTTAACCTTAGTCAATGAAAACAGATTAGCAGGGCTAATGGATTCCATTCACATTAAACAAAATCTAATTACATTGTAATTACACATGAACGTTTTTAATAATGAATGTAAATATCATCGCAGAACACTGCGAATTAAAATACAAAACCAGCACTAAAATTGAGGGACCGGATCGTATAAACTTCTTTAGTTTTCGAAATAAAACCAAAAAACTGACTTATTTGAAAAACTTGATTTTAATCCGTTTTTCACTTCAACTCGTGCTCAGTGCTTCAGTTTTTGAAATTTTTCAATGAAAATTTTACGGCATGTGCTTTAAGATGTCCTTTGATTGACAATATGATAGGAATTCAAAACTGTTTTTTTCAAAAATTATTATTATTTTTTTTCTGATACTCGGCGCGAATTGAACACTTGTAACTTCCAGCGTTTCGTTTGGCGAGGGAATTTTGAGGAGGCAAATACTTCTCGCGACAAAAATTTGGAAAAAGGTATAATGAAGTTTTTTGGAAAGTTTCAGATCAAAATATTTAATAGTCTAGGAGTATTTATGATTTTAGTGAACGTCCGCGCTGGAGTTTTCGTGAGATATTCAACTTTATTAAACTTAAAATTTAATTTAGTGTGCACTGTCCAGCGCGTAGTTAAGGACTAACTGAACTTGTTTTTTTTTTGTTTTTTTTTTGAAATAGATTTAGACAAAGTGTTAGAAAATTTGTGCATAGGTTTGTTTTTAAAATGCATGTTCAAGGTCGCTTACGAGTTAAAACAAATGTCGGTGAGAACACTAGGTGTACATTAAAGTATTCTACATTTAAGTCTAAAGAAAGCGGAAAAATACAATCAAAATTAAATAAAATTCATGAATATTTTGTTAACTTATTTTTGTTTAACTGTTATTCACTAAAAAATTTCATAGGATCATATTATAAGCAAAAACTCTGTAGCGAGAGAACATGGCACAGCGGAGTGCATAGTAAGCTCGAAAACTCCAGC
>JAAAKG020195268.1:0-24173 GCA_010014905.2 Druon quercuslanigerum
TCACACTACTCCCCTCCCCACCGAGTGAGTCACGCCTACCCCGAAAGGGAAACGGCTTAATGGTGTAATAATAATTATAAAAAACTTGGAGGTATTTTTTCTCCAGAACGTCACAACATGGGGGATGGGTGGTGGCATGTTCTCTAATCAAAAAAATATATCAGCAGATACGATTTTCTTCCATCTTAATGACCACAATTATTAATCATCATCAATCAATAATATTTTTTCAATAAAACAGTATTAAAATTTTACGAAAAAAATGTCCAAAACTATACACCGGTACCTATTCACTTTGGGAAACTCTTTACCAAGCTTCGAAAAAACAAATATAAAGTTATTTCAATCTGATGGCTTTGAATTGCATACACGATCGATTTGATGACTTGCAGTTAAAACTGAAAAATTCCACTCGATCCCAGCGAAATCGCGGTAAAATTTCAGCCATAACCACGTCTCACGACCATGGTTAAAGTCTGTGACGGAATCAATACGACGATCTGGCAAAAGTCTCGTGCATATTGTTCACGTGCAGGGATATTTTTCAGGCTAATAGCCTGAAAGCTTGGCAACTCCAAGAGCGCCGATGATAAGGACGAATAATTCAACAGAATATTCCGGGTACAGTCGTTGCAACTCCCTTACAAGATCTATATGCCTCTCTTTCTTTTCATTCTCCTTGGCTATGATGTTTTTGTCAGTTTGTGCCGAAAATTCGATAACGAACATGGTTCACTTCTCGAAGTCAAGGAGAACTGTGTCAGGCTTAGAGTGTGCAACAGAAACAATGGTCAAGAAATATATGTAAGATGACAGGAGACGTGGTTACGACTCAAATTTTACCACGATTTCGCTGGGATCGGGTGCAAGTTTTCAGATTAGCACCCGATCCCGGAGAAATCCTGCGGTTGTCCTAATGACAAACTTATATATATATATATATATACATACATATATATTCACATCTGCACTTAGTTCAGTCAGCCTGCGAAGTTAAAACGAGTACAAATGGGTATAATTTACCATAGTTTCCAATAGTACATAGCTATTAATACCGCAATTAATATTTGGGTGAAATTTGTAAGCGCTATATAGATTATTTACGAAGATCAATCTTTATTTCATAAATATGAAAACCTGCATTTAAATTCTGCAATAGATGTAATTTATGCAACAGACCATTATATTTAAAATTTCATATTCTTTTATTTCTTGGCTTAACTTTTATTTTACTTTAAGGTCAATATGATAGCATTTATTAATTAATCTACTATATTTGGACAAAAAATAAAAAAAAACACTCACTCTTTCAAATAAGTTTCCGATTCTTATGCTTGCCAATTCAATTCTTAATTCAATTTGTTTATGCTTTGATATTTGAAATTATTTACATTACTTATGATATTCATGCGGTCAGTTCGAAGATTTCAATATTAAACAAAATAGTATTCTTTGATAATTTCCAATTCGTGTGTTTTTAGGAAATGTTATTCACTCTGAATAGAAAAATGCGATTGAAAGAGAAACTTCTCTTTCTCTTATCCTTTTCTTTGAGTACTCCCTCCATCCCTTTATTTGTATCAAGCTCACGAGAACTTTTTTATTGAAGGGAACAAATAAGCGTTGCAAGTCAAATATCCCAGCAACTCAAGACTTTCACGGAAGATGACTAAGGGACAGAGTAACCGATAAAGTTCTTTAGATTCAGAAATCGTCAATACAAACTATTTTACACACACATTTTACTTCCTCACAGTGTAAACTCTATGAGAAAAAAAATATTTGCTGATTAATCATCATGAGGAAGCATAGTGTTTACAAAACGAGCACCATATATTTATAAATATAACAAAAGTTGAAACGCATATTATACACAACCACTTTTTCTTTGCTAATATTTACGAAAAACAATTTTATTAAGAAAATGAACATCAAAGAAAAAAAGGAAATTATTTTGAAACTGTTTGGTCAAAAAGTCAAAAGTTCAGAGTCAGCGAAAAAAATTTTTTTTAAGGTGTGGAGTTTTGCAATTCTTGCTCCTATGTAATGTTCTTAACTCTACTTATTCTCGACTGTTCCTAAAAACGACAAAAACATAATACGGGCTAATAAGTATAGTTAAGCATTTTAGAAAAATTTCTAAAACACGCAGCTAAAATACAACATTCTCAGCTGATCAAAGTATTTTTATCCCAAATGTATATTTGGATTTTTTTTTTTTTTCTACGCGTTTCTTCTGATCAAGTAATTTTGCACTCTAAGATAATGCACATTATTTTAAATATAAATCTTTTATTTGCAAATTCTTTATTTTCAAAGGTTTCGAATTAAAAATTAAGCTTTGATTTTCAATTGCAGTCACCCAGAACAAATTTTGTTTTAACCAGGATATTAAATAAACGAATACTCTCCAAATTTAAATAAGTGACTGAATTAGAAATATTTCATTGAACTTCAGTCTTTAATGTATATATCGCCGTGTTCAAAGAAAAAATTCTGTCTGTCTCGCTGATACCGAGGTAGAACATTGTCACTTGGATTCGTCGATATATAAGATTTGTATAAAATTCCTGTCTTTAAAATACAGGTACGCATCAATTAGAAAAAAATACTTAAAATTTTTGCACCTTAAGATGGTTACCAACAAATTATGGTTTTCTTATACTTTGTGTAGGCATTATTATGAAATTCAAATATCAGGTCTATAGGAGAAGTTTGCTTAAATTTAGACAAATTTTTGTAAATTTCATCCAAAGAAACGACTGTTTTTACTCTGTGCGAATGAACTTTTATTAACTAACTAATGTAAGTTCTTCATCCAAGAAAATTCAAATGTTTTTTTTCAAAATATTATTTTCTAAAACAAATTATCTGCCTTTTTTTAAAAGACCAAAATCTCACTACTCTAAAAATTCTAAAAATGAAAAAACCATTAAAAGTCAATAATGAGATTAAAAAAGGCCATTCTCGAAAAGTGAAAACACTTTTCGATTTTTTTAGACACAATTCAAATAATGAAGTATGACTCCCAGAAGAACTTGATCAGATACTTCTGAGTGCGGCCTGAAAAGTGTATAATTTAAAGACTGCAAAAAATTCGAAAAATTATTTGTATCTATAGGTGAATTTCTTTATTCGTATAAACAAATTATTAATCAAAAATTACTTGGAATATTACTCAGGAAATCTATTAAAGTTACCAGAATTATTTAAGCACATTTTTTATTGGAATTGTAGACATCTAAAAGCAATCTAAAATTATTTTGCTTTCACATAGAAGAAGCTTTGTAAAATTACAAATTTTAATTCTTTTAATTAAACGTTCTTCAATTTAAAAATGTATTGTACTTTGTTCTTAACATATTTTGTGCATGGAGAGGGAGGGGGTTGCACTTTTTTGTGAACATGACAACCTAAATGCGGTACAAATATTAGGTGTAAAGTACAACTTTGTTTCCGCCGTTTTTCTACAGACGCCTGCATTGGTTAGTTCTGGTCGAAGTAGGCAGATCAAAAATATCATACAGTAATTTTTCAAACCTACCAACATAAAGACAGCACCACTTTAGTGAATGATTGTTTGTATCAGAAATTTTTCTCGATCAAAGATGTCAGTTTTCGAGCGAAATCATCGTTATTTGTGGGCAGTTTCGATTTTCTGCTTTAACTTGAAGAACACGGCGGCTGAGGCTCATCGAATGCTCTCAAGTGCTTACGGAGAAGCTGCTCTTAGCGAAAAAACGTGCCGCGAATGGTTTCAACGCTTCAAGAACGGTGATTTTAATGCAGAGGACAAACATGGCGATGGCGGTGGAAAGGAGAAAATTTTTGAAGATTCCGAATTGGAGGAATTACTTGCTGAAGACTCGTGCCAAACGCAAGAAGAATTAGCAAAAGCATTGGGAGTCACTCAACAAGCAATTTCGCAACGCCTGAAAGCCATGGGAATGATTCAGAAGCCAGAAAATTTGGTTCCGTACGAATTAAAGCCGAGAGATGTTGACACAGCACGACACATGTTCGGTCACAGGTTGCAAAGCCGGTCAAGGCATGATCTGATATTGTGCGTTTAACAAACTCCCTGATTCGAACGTGGAGGTACTGTTTTATAATGACAGCCTAACTTATTTCAAATCACGTATGCCGGTGGGTGACATGTTCAGGATTAGCTTGAGTATAACGTTTTTTTAATTTTTTACGATTATATTAAAATTTAAATTTTACTTCAAGAACCATGTCATTATTGCATATTTATGAGATATAATGATTTTGCATATTCCAGTTTATCGAGTTTCTTGCAATCCTTCAAAATCCACACAAAAATTTAAAAATAAAAAAAAATGGTAAATTTTTTTTGTGTTTTGAAAATAAGAAATAAAATTTATCTCAAACGCCCCACCACGTCACGAGTGAGAAATACAAAATTATTTAGTTTTGTAAGATTTGAGTAGAAGTAGGCTCCGGAAGCTACGACCACGATCCTTTTCTGCAAGATCGATTCAATCTCGACGCACAGACGGTGTTCTTCCCACGACAACAAAACACGATCGACTCAGAAACATTACTTCACTATAATCCAAAAAGGGAAAAAGGCTGGCCACTATTTATAGGTCGCTTATCACTTCACTTCACAATGATCTGAGAAAGGCACAAGCCCTAAACACTGTTGACTCATCACTTATTTAGGATTAGAACACTTAACGATAGAATAAGCATTAAGACTTTAGAACGCAAGGGTCGAAACTCAAACCGATAATCTATATCACTTGTAACGATATAGCACCTCGAATATGGTTTCAAAAAGAGTGAGAGAAGTGTATGTGTGTGTGTGTGAAAGAAAAACACTACCGCTCCAGGCCCGCGATCGCAAGGTCTAGAGCATAAGACAGTAAGAAAAGAGACGGCGCGACATAATAGCGTCAGGGACATGCCAATCAAATTGAATAGGCTCAAAAAAAGTATTTCAAAAATAATTGACAAAAAAGTTTAAATTTAATTCCCAATGCATATTCAAAAAGTTTTGTGCTAGTTTCAAATGAATCAATAAACTCTTTCCCTAATGGGGTTCTTTAGTCGTTGAAGGTGATGTCGATCACACGTACTTTTCACCCGAATATTTTGAAATATCATAACAACTTAAAATGTTTTATTAGATAATAAGAAACGGAAGTCACATGAAATTTTCACAACGATTCTCAACGATATTTTGAAAGTACCGAGGAAGTTTTTGTGCCATATAGATTTTGATTTTCACATGTAAGTGAGAGGCATGGGTAAAACAGAAACTCACTTTATGTTTTTTCCGGATCGTTGTCATGTGTCAAGTTGATGGTTGTGTATTGCTCGCTTAAGAATAGACTATTTAAAACATTAGTTCAGTGAAGGATTTAGTTATTTGGCGTCCCTAGGGTAACAGAACTTTGCCACCCTTAGAATAACATAAATGAACTACAAGATTTTGAATCCACAGTAATAAGACATGCAGTTATCAAATTATACCGCCCTAGGTTGCTGCCTATGTAGCATATTTATGGGAAATTCGCCACTGTATAAGTTATTAATAAGTACGAAGCGATTCATTATATACAAATTAAGAAAAAGAATCTACAATAATAGCGGTATGTTTTCTTTAAAGGTCTTGGGGCTACTTTTCACAACGAAATAAATAATTTTGGACATTCCTTCATTTGAGATTATACAATTGGCAGACGAATCCTGTTTTCTTTTGGAAAGCCAGAGCTTCTTAATATTGTATTTTTGCACATTCCGACAATACGTTTATCTATTTTTATATGTTACTCCTTATGTTTACACATAATTAATAAAACTTTCAAAATTACTATTTTCGTCTTAGTTACAACAAGCGGGGTACAGCGTCGATTATCAACGAGAGTCAAGTTTGCGAGTTGGTAATCGACACATCCCGCTCGTTGCACGACACTCTCCCCAATCACATGTCCGTCCACTTCATGCTTTTTTTGCTAATTTTATGCTAAAAAAAACTTTTTTGCTCTCTTAACTTCCGAGAAACAGGTGGCGGCGCTGAACGGAGCTGAGATGAACGATTAGGGGAAATTTTTTGCTTCTTTTTTACACTCTTCAAAAATGGAAAGATGATTTAGGGCTCCAAATTAATTACTTGACACTTCAAAACTTCCCTCTCGTTATAATTTTCCCAAAAAACTACCCTTCCATGTACACGTATGTAGCGGAGTTCATATATATATATATATATGTATATATATATATATGTAAAAAGCATTTAAAATAATAAAATTCAGAAATCACTGTTGGTTGATATTTTTTTGCTCTTTCTTTGCTCTCCGATGATATATAATACGTTCCACAAAAACTAGCAGTAAGTCATACCTACCTATTGTGTTTAAAAACGTTTTAAAATTGGGAAAACCACCTTGAACAGTGTAAAGACGATTTAAAGCTCCAAATCAATTACTTGACACTTGAAAATTTACATCTCATGATAATTTTCTCTAAAAATTACCCTTTCGCGTAAGTGTATGTGGCGGATTTAATATATGTATGTAAAAAGCATTTAAAATAATAAAATTTAGAAACCACTGTTAGTAGACATTTGAAAACGTCTTTGATCAAGAAGGGTAGGCGTGTACGAGTTAGAGGTAGTTTTTCATTTTTTCATTTGCCTTTGCGGCGGCGCTGAGTGGACGGACCTCCTAATCAGCGCAGACCGGAACGAGCGAATACGCTTGTTCAGCTGAATCTAAGTTGCGATCGTTGCGATGCGCAGTTCCACGGAAAAGGGGTAGTTTGGGGATGCACATGGCATTACTTAGTTCTCTAAAGGAATACATTCTACTTTACTTGGCTGTGACGTCAAGAATTGAGAAAAAACCAGGTTATATTCTTCTGAACGAGCTTGTAAGTCGAAAGTTTCGGCACGAGTATTGGGGAAAATAAATTTATTTATTCTGGACATATCATTGAATATTCTTAATACAATATATTTATTCAGAATGTAAACATAGTACCAATAAACCTCAAAGCCAAATCTACCTGTGTTATTGGAGATCCTTTTTCCTAATATTTATAATAAAGCTTCTTTAAACGCAACTTTCTATTCATTATAAATTCACCAACTCTTTCACAAGTTTATGTAAAAAAAGAATAATATTGCCCGATGTTGTGTTTCTCACAAATCATCAAATACCAATAAGTAACTAGGATATCAAATCTAAAAGTAACATAGCATATCCCACACATGTTTTTTTACGTTATAGAGTTCGAAAATGATTAGGTAATATATAAGTACTTTCAAAAATATTACAAAAATTTCGTATTTAATGAATTAAATCAATTATTCCAAATCCAAAAATAATATGACTGGTTTTCAACCACTTTCCTTATTTTTTCATTTATATTGACTATTAATATTATTATTATTATTGTGTCTTAGATTATAAATTTTCTGCATTTGCTACAAAGAAATATCGTGTGCAGCAGGTTCTGAATGTAGGCTATTGTAACTCTTGTGACGTTTACGGTACTTTAATTCACTTCTAGTTCGTTCGCATAGCAAACTTCACCCTCGTGTCAAACTGCCTACTTGCCGCACTTGTGGCACAATATACTATTCCGGACGTGCCAGTTTCTCAAAAGCCGGTAACTTGGTTTTCGATGCAACAGTGTCGTACCACGTATCATTCGTCCGAGTGCGCTGAGCAGAACAGCGGTTTGGCATCGGTAACATTAAATGGGGAAGCAGTGATTAAATGTATGTAGGTATATAGAGTGAGGCACGTCGATCTTCACTGGTCAGGTAATGCGGTTTGAACTTGAAAGCGGTCCACTGTTACAACATCAAGCGTGTCTTCGCTAGATACATCAGGAAGTAAGGTGAAGCCTGTTTCCAGTGTCTATTTTCACGGCGTGAGATATGCCAAGCTTCTCTGAAAATTGCATATTTAACATCAGGAAACTTTTGTGATTCGGCATTATGTGCATAAGTATCATAATGTCATACGAAACTTGGAGTCTTAGGGGCTGTCCATTACTTACGTAAGGAAATTTGGGGGGGGGGGGTCACAAAAATCTTACGATAACATAAAATGAATTCAAAGAGGATCTTACGTTAGATCAGTAACCTAAAAAGTCGTATTTTCAAATTGAGTCGGGCTAATGATGAATAAGCAAATAATAAAAGGCATTTTGTTTATTGATAATAGTTGAATTATTAATTAAAAATAATATTGATGATAGTTGGATTATTTATTTAGAATAATATAAAATGTTATTTCACAAAACTAGTTGTAATATTTAGTTGTTTATACAACTAACACTGTGTCGAACTATTTTTGAATAAATAGGCTTTAAAAAAATTGGTTGCACTTTTTTTTGATTTTATGGTAAAAATCTTACGTAGGTTGGAGGGGGGGGGGTATGAAGATCTTACGTTGTTTTATTGAGGGGCGGGAGGGGATCAAAAATGGCCTGAAATTCAAAACCTATCAAAAGCGAAATATCAAATCGCATCACATTCGGTTTTAACTGAATGGCAAAAATTAACATAAAAAGTATAACCTTCCCTAAAACAATGCAGGTATTTTAAAGCATGCCCATGTTGAAAGCTCTCTTTCATTTATTGAACTTTTATTTTTAAAATGTGATAGGACTTGCGAAGCATACTTATTAAATAAAGAGCAAAAGATACAACTTAAGATGACAAAGTTTAAATGTAATTTATAAATAGTTACGATGAAGAAATGTAATACCTCCCACTGTATTACGATCACGGAAGTGAAAAAAACATTCTTCAAATTTTAGTAGGATGTGTCACGTCTAATGGTGAAAATTAATGATTAACTTCACTACTAAACATAATTGTGCGTTCACTTACGAAAATCGGATTAAAAACAGGCTTTTCTTAGAAAAGAAACGAAAATGGAAAAAATGAAAATTTCTCTATTAATTATTCAAATTATGAAAAATATTAAAGAAGGAACCTCATTTAAATATGAACACTAATGGAAGACATACTTCTCCAATACTGTGGTTTAGAATAACAAAAAAATAACATTTTTAGTTATTGGATTGGTGAGAAAAAACATATGAATTTGCGGAAACGAAATGTGAAGCCAAAAATATATATATTTTTTTGTACAAATTAAAATATATTACATTTTTAAATATAGTGTGAAAGGCGAACATTAGTAGAATACTATATATAACTTAAATCAATAATTTAAGGTTTTCGTAAGAAAATATAATATTATACATCAATAATAAAGTACATAGCTAAAAATTACCTAATATTACAATACTTCTCAGAACTTAGAGACAGTACAAACATATACAGTGAATTCTTGCTTATTTCGAGATGCACTCATTTCAAGTCTCCCATGCTGGCATATTTCAAATTGCGTAGTTCCGGCATCATAAATAACGGCCCCTGTACAGACTCGCCCGCGCCTGTAACTAACCATTAAAAATAGGCTCGAAGAAGGGTAAGCCCTCGTTGGTATGAATTGAGTATTTTAGCATGATGTCATAAGGATGCATATGATTTGTTTTAGAAAATATTCTAAACGTAAAAGTAAGTCATAAATATGCGAATAGTAATATTCGCCATGTATAGAATGTATTTTCTCAGTCATGTTCCATTCTTTTGTCGATTGACTATTGAAAATATTGATCACAGTTTAATCAATATTTCCAAAAGTCAATCAATAAATTAATGGAACATGACGTATGAACATTCGGCGAATTATAATAATATTATTGAATTCTACAGAAGGTATTGAATTTCATAGAAAATCCCTAAAAAATTATTATCCGAAAGTGTAATTTTTATTTTGCTTAAATTACATTTTTATTTCATTTTTTGAATGACATATTTTAATGTAAAAACATAATTATTAAGAAACAAGTAAAAACAAAAAATTAAAACGTGACATCAATATTTAGCACCTGAAAAAGTGATATGGTCCATCCCCGTAAATCATCGTTGCCTATCATTT
Source organism: Druon quercuslanigerum (assembly GCA_010014905.2). Lineage (NCBI taxonomy): Eukaryota > Metazoa > Arthropoda > Insecta > Hymenoptera > Cynipidae > Druon > Druon quercuslanigerum. The sequence continues at coordinate 9,993 of JAAAKG020195268.1, forward strand.
ATTTTTGGATAAATAAAATCAAAAGTCTACTGATTTTCATTTTATGGTAGTGTCTAAAATTACGGAATTTTCCATAAGACTAACCCATTCATTTTAGAGCTAGGGCTAATATTACGGAATTTTTCGTAATAGTAGCCCTGGACGATTGGGAAATAGATTATTCTCACGGAAACTTGCATAACAGTAGACAGCTTGTCTTTCCTGCATTAGCAGAACCCTGTAAAATCCAGTTTTCGGTTTCCACCAGTAGATTACAATTCTCAAAATGCAATAATTTAAACCTAATTAACGTATAAAAATATCGCTGGAGTTCCTGTGCGTAAATTCATCATATATACTATCGATCAATTTCAAAAGAAACTTAAATCCCAGCCTATAACTCCTACACCTGTTGCCTAAAGCGTTCCGTAACTCCTGCACTTTATATCATGTATAGCCAAGACTGGATCAACCATTATACTTTCAGAAAACACCTCCATAACGCGCACCTGTTGCGATATCCTCCAGCGAAAATGTATATCTTTCGGACAAAGAAAATAGGGGCGATAATCACTCCTGGCTGAGTCTAGGAATGGGAAAAGTATCGATAAATATCGATACGCTACGGTATTGAAAAGTATCGATACATTTTTCTCCTAACGATATTTATCGATATTTTTCTCGTCTGCTGCGTCCTCACCGTCGTGTCTCTTTCTGCAAGTAGAAACTCAAGCAAGCGATAAGGACAAAGCCTGAAAGGCCAATCTGCGGGACTTGAGGCATGCGCATCTATTGAGCAGTCAGGCTGTGGTCACTCAATGCTTTAGGAGGGCTATTATCTTAGATAAGATAATAGATGCTTGAGGTTATGTCTAGATGATTTGTAGATAACCTAATTAAAAAACGTAATAAATTGAAAAAAACAAATAAAAATAAATAAATAATTACTATTTTACTATTTACTATTTTTACTATTTTGAAATTTTTTCAATTAGACTATTAACTTAATTTTTACAAAATTCGAAATAAATACAATCTTTTCACGTCTGTGTGTACGAGTGTTAGTAACAGCATCATCGAGCTGACTTGGAAGATGCAGGTTTGAAACCTCGACTGAACCCTCACACACAGGCGCACACTCGCTTACACAGGCAGAAAAAAGTACTATATGATAACAAAAAATGTGTAAAATTATTAAAAAAATAGACTATAGAAATAGTTTTCATTAAAACGCTATTTTGTTGTTTTTCTCGAAAACTATAAATTAAATCAACATACACCATTATTAAAATTTGCGCATATCACACTTTTTCAAATGATTATGAAAAATATTTTTAAAAATTGAATAACATTCAGAGATGTGACTTTTTTACTTAGTCTCAAAAACTGTCAAATAACAACAAAACGACCGGAAATTCACTGTGCACCCGCTATATTCAGAATCAGGAGAAGATTCTGTACAAGAATCAATCATCAAATCATCAGGACCCAAAATTTACACAAACTCTCCACTTCGGATCCCAGACTATCATGCCTCATGCCTGATAGAGTCCGGCCCCATTCTACTCGATATTGACGCACCTCTCTCATTCAAGAATTTCCACACCACCTGTTCCCTCTTCTTCGTTCGTCCATGTCCGTAAGTCAAAAGGGTAGGTTAAGGGTCATCTAATTCATGACGAACCATACATTTCACCCTAAGATTACTTTCAACCCTCCTTCACAACCCCACACTTAATTCACGTACATTACCTCCTTCAGACACATTCAAATGGCATACATGCGTAGTTCAACAATCCTCTCGAATTCTTTGAATTTTTATTAGTTTTGACCAAACTAATGGTCGCCCTGATAAATGAATCAACATTTTAAAACCCACTTCTGTTACCAGAATTTATCTTTTTTTGAAAGGAATTCAACTTTTTACCATAACCAAAGTTGAAACTGCAGTAGCACACCATTATTAGAAAAATCCCCAATTAGAGGTTCCGCTAGACCGTTTTAGGTATAAAAATGAATTTTCTTATTTTTTAATTTCCTACATTCTCATCAGAAAAGGTATTAAGTTTGTATAAAATTTGACCACCGTCTAATGTTTTTGTTAAATTTCCACGTTTTAAGACCTTCTGAACTCAAAAAACAGGTTTTCGCGAATGTGTCTGCCTGTGTGTTCGTATGTTTATAGGTTTTTATTTTGTTAGCGCGATAACTTTCGAAAGAACTGGCTGACAGATTCGAGATTCAAAAATCGAAAGAATAGTCGAAAAGCAAAATATACAGAGACAAAAATTATGCAACCAAAAACAAGCTACAAAGAACCCTGCACAGAATATATGGAAAATGTCTTTCAGTGGATTTGGATAAAAGTTGGTAATTTTGTAGGTTATAAGGGCTAAATGAGATATCCATAAAAAACCCACAAAAATGGACTTTTTTAACGCTATACGACGCCAAGCGTTCAAAATCAGAGCCTAAGATATATCCGTATAGCATTGAAAGCAAAAACGACAACAGAATCAATATCATGCATTAAAATGTGGTTAACATTACGTCCATCTCACGCAGAGCGCTTCTTGCAACGACCAAACGCTAAGTGATGAATATTTTTAGTCAACTGCAACACTCATGTTTTCAGAGCAGAACAGGTTATAAAATAAGGTCAGTATCGAGTTTGGTTGTTCGAATCATATATATATATATATATATCGCTCTCTTCTCACAAACGGCCGAACGCTAAGCGCTCAATATTTTGACTAAACTGCAAAATTCACAATTTGATGGTAGCAATGGTGCTTGAATAAGGTCAGTATCAAGTCCGGCAATGCCAATCATATGAATTGCCCACTTCACGCAATATGCGAACGCAAAGTGCTTAATATACAGGATAACAACAATAATAAAATAAGGTCAAGATCAATTGCCGTCATTCCGAGAAGTGAACAGTATATATGATTGGCACAAACGCACTTGACAATGATCTTATTTTAGAAGCATTGCTGCCCTGGAACTGTGCGTGTTGCACTTAATTGCGAATAGTGAATGCTTCGCGTTCGGAAGTTGCAGGAAGTGGGGGATTTATATAATTGGCATTATCTCTAATCAAACTGAGCTCACTTTGCATCCTTTCTCCACTTAAAGCAGTCCTTATATCAGTTATAAAAAAAACTTGCGCACTTCTTCGTTGCGAGAAGAGGACGATATACGAGAATATGATTGCGAAAATCGCACATGATTATGACCTTATTCCAAAACCAATCCTGCCCAGAAACAGTAAGTTTCGTAGTATATTCTCAATATTGAGCGTTTCGCGTTCGACTGTTGCGAGAATAGTTCGATTCTTATGATTGACACTACCCTACTTGATACTGTCCTTATTTTATCACCGTTCCTGCCCCGAAACAGTGAGTTTTGCAGTTGATTAAAAATATTGAGAAGAAGGCGTTTCCTATAGTTGGTATTACCGCACTTGATACTGACTTTATTTTATCACTATTGCTGCCCCGAAACAATTAATGTTGCGGTTGATTATAAATCTTGAGCGCTAGGCCTTTGGCCGTTGCGAGAAAAAGGCGATTCTTATGATGGACATTACCGCACTTGATACTGACCTTATTTTATCACTGTTTCTGCCCCGAAACAGTAAGGGTTGAAGCCGATTAAAAATATTGATCGCTTAGCGTCCGGCCGTTGCGAGAAGAAGGCGGTTCTTATGATTAGCATTACCTTACTTGATACCGACCTTATTTTATCAACATTACTGCCCCGAAACAACGAGTGTTGCAGTTGATTAAAAATATTGATCGCTTAGCTTCCAGCCGTTGCAAGAAGAGGGCGATTCTTATCATTGACATTACCTTACTTGATACTGACCTTAGTTTATCACCATTGCTGCTTCGAAACAGTGTTTTGCAGTTTATTGCAATTATTGAGCGCTTAGCGTTTGGCCGTTGCGAGAAACGCGCTGTGTGAGACGGACGTAATGTTTACCACATTTTAATGCATGATACTGATTCTTTCGTCGATTTTACTATCAATGCTGTACGGATATGTCTTATGCTCTGACTTTAAGCGCTTGCCGCCGTATAGCGTTAAAAGTGTCCATTAAAAAAAATGTTTTTATGGACATTTCATTGGGCTCTTATAACCTAAAAATTTTCCAAGTTATAACCAAATCCACCGAAAGACGTTTTCCCATGCATTCTATGCGGGGTCCTTTGTTATTAATCAATTTTCAAAAGAAAGCCTAGTTTTGTTTTATTCATAAATAACATTAAAAAGAAAAAGAAAATTTGTTTGGAAAAACAATGCAAGGTACGATAAAAATTAATTTACGAAAGCAGTTAACCCGAAAAGGACCTACAAGTTTGTTATAAGCTTTTGTTACAAAATACATTAAAATTAAAAAAATAACTTTTATCAAAACAATACAAGCTACAATAATATTTTATTTAACAAAAATGTTCGCATAAGTTATATCTACAAATGTATTAAAAATTACTTTACGCTAGGATCCATATTTTTAGTTTAAATCGTACATAATAGAATAGAAAATAAATAAATGAAATTTACGGAAAAAGGACACAAGTCACAATGAAATGTTTAATAAAAAAATATGTTTAATAGGATGCACAGTTTCTTTTTATTTTAAAAACAAGATAATGAAAAGACATATGTTTCAATACCAATACGTATTATCAATTGTAATAATATAAATTTATTATAATGATCAATTTTACATGGTAGCTGAGAATAAGAATTCGTGAAAAATAAGAAACAAGTATTAGAGTAAACATTAAAAACAAAATGCGTACTTTATTTTGAAATATCTAAATAAGCAATCCTAGGCCGAGGTGCAGAAATAAACATAATATACATTTAATTAAATAGAGTTGGACATTATGTAAAAAGCATTGCATTTTCAAAAAATCGAGTGCGAAGCATGATATATGTGATGAGAATGTGTTCAATAAAGCCGAAAGAGCTTTAAGAAAAGAGAATTATTAATGACAAAATTATAGTTGTCGATACTTTGACTTTTAATTTTGAAAGGTATGTGCACAAATGTGGTGAAATACTAAGACCGAGCGCATAGCGCTAAGTAAATACATTATCGACCGCGAATTGTGAGATAAGTATGATATCGAAAGAGAAGTTAGGTAAAAACGTCGCGCTATTAGTGAGAGAGACGTTGAATTTCTGTTTGTTGTGACGTCTGCTCTAGATTTGAGGCACTGGTTACCCCAATCTTGCGAAGATCAGTTGCTGCGAAACTCGGGCACTATACGAGTATTTTCCTAAACTGCGCGAACGCGGAACTATGCCTCAGGCTCCGCGTGTGCAGAACGGCTCGACTATACTGTTGATTAAACGGTTCAGCCTGTTCGGGGTAATGGTTCTCACAAATCAGTGTAGCTGTTCTGATAAACGGAGGTGACGCGGTTCACTGTTTGATTGGCGCGACAATTGTACGTCTTGGGTGAGCGGCTCTACCAAACTTCTCTCCATGCAATATAAGAAAATTTTTTATTTCATTACAATGGTCGGAAATGGCCACTAAGCTTTCTTTCCTGTAATAATATCATAGTATTTTTCTCGAAATGTACACAAGTCCTGCCATCGGTGTACAAAGTTTGTTACAATCACTTTATTTTCACTTTGTAATCACTGCAATCACTTTCCAATTTCAAAGTGCAAGTATGCTATCAGTGGACACCGAATTTTGAAATTATAGACATCCTGGTTTTTCTACAATATTTTGAGACCATACTTCATTAGGAATGGATTAAAAATATTAATACCGGGTGACAAAAAAAAATCTTGAATTTGTAAATACATCAAAAATATAAATACACATTTTTAGTTGAAAGATTCCTACAATACATTAAAATGTATTTTAACATATCATTTATCTGAAATAGATGTAATTTCCATTTCAATGCAATTTTGTGTTTTTATAAGTTTTGCTTATTAATTACGTTGAATATTAAATTGCTTAAAATAGGAGTTTTTATAGAATGATAGGTAAAAATAAATTTTAAAGTACTATAGCAATATTTGAACAGTCAAATTGTGTATTCTTTGTATATTTTAAAAGTCAAGATTTTTCTATACGAGGTATAAATACTTTTAATTTTTTCCCCACGGACCGTGTAGAAATACAATTAGGGATCCTGTCGGATCCCGTCTGGATAGCCCCGGTTTTAGATGAGTAGTGGTAGGAGAAACTGCCAGGGATGCAGCTAAAAACGTCACCGTAAAAAATACGATGAACTTTAAAAGTCAAATAAAGGTGATCAACTCTGCCTAGGAAATTGGAGTAGAATTTCAATCTCTGATAATAAAATCTCCTAGTAATTATTTCATTTTGGAAACCACGTAGCGATTTTAGGTTAGGAATAAAAAAAATGTATACACAATAATATATACTTTAAATGAAACAAATAATTATCTGCGCACTAAGTGGGGTTTTCAAACTGATTACTGAAATAAGGTTGATTTTAATTGAGGATCACAATTTTATTTGCGAACTTCGAAGACACGACAGCATCGTCTTTTTTAACAATCGAAAACTAAGAAAATTTATTTTCAGAACAAAAACAGCATATCGTTACCTCTAAACTATTTGCTATAGATAAAATAAAATTCGTGGAAGTAAGGTAAATGTACTAGTAATAAGTAACTTAAGCCAAATTAAAAATTAAAAATACTTATAATTGTATTTAAAACTTAATTTTTATTATCAGAATGGTCTTAAACGATTAATGTAGATATAGAAAAACTGAATTTTGATTACTTAACATGATATTTGATTGGAGTGAATTTTTATTCGCGATTCAAATTCAAATTATGCAAGTGCGTTAGTTATCGTCAGGTACAATACCAAGTAAACATGAGTAAAATATACTAATTTCATTGAAGAATATTGAAACTGACCTAAAATCACAAGTTTTATCACACGCGGCAAGAGCGAATATTGTAATACAAAAAATACTGGGCCACCTGACGATAACTAATGCAGTGAAGATAACCAGTACATCTACCTCATTTTTTCTCAAAAATGAAGAAATTTATTGGGCGGGTTTTCAAAATTCAAAGTCACACATTTCTTTGGGCTTCCTTACACTGGCCTACAACTGGCGCGATATGAAGTAAATAATGTGAACGGCACCTCCCAGTACCAATGATATTTGAGTACCGCAACAAGTTTTTGGCCAGTCTTGTATTGAACTTGTACATAACTTAGTAATCATTAGAGGTTCGTCTAGTACCTAGACAATGGCGTAAATAGTCTAGTTCAGTAAAGTGCCAGTAGGCCTGGATATTAAATATTTTAAACGATAATAGTATCTCGACAGTAGTGCGGATATCAATTGACATCGCGAGGAGGCCGACACTGAGCATGCTCAAAAACAAAATGTCCACTCGTATATACGAAAACGCAGGAGCCGGAATATATTGTAGAAGGAATGAAATGACCGAAGGAAATAATCGAGCTCGGGAGGAACGAAGTCAAAGTCCTAACAGCAATGTTTCTAGTACACGGAAACGTCGGGTATCACAGGCATAAGATAGAGCTTGAAGAAAATCTCCTCTGTTCTCTATGCGGAATCTTCTAATGTGCCCCCTGAGGATTTACATTTTTCTTTTACGTTCTTCCCTGTTTCTTTACACACTCCCCACACACACACTTACTTGGTGGTGAGAGTGGGACCTATAGTTCAAGCTGGGTTCTGAACCACCAAGACAACCAGCTTTAAGTAATTAGAGAACCTTTCTCTAGAGGTAACGGTCCCACGACTCTCCGGAGATGAACAAGTTCCTTGCTAGACTAGTGTTCACCGCATAGGCCACCGAGGCTCTTCCAGAGACCGAGGCGCGAATCGAACCCGCAAGCCGACAGAGTGGGTCCAAACCCTGCTTGCCTACCTACCTGTCTACTCTAGAGCTGAAAAAAAAGTTTCAACCCTGGGGATGCAAACACCGTATTTCAATCCACCCTGCATTTACCGAAACTCAAAGTTTCAATAGAGGCGCTATGAAAATGATAATCGCACGGCTACTCATATATTTTTCACTGCCAGGCGATTGCGGGAAAACTTTAGCATTCACAGGCAGCTGCTGTATCAATCAGTCAGAAATATCAGCTAACAGCGTGACTACACTGAGAGAACTTTCTGGTACTAGGAACGTGGATGTGCATAGTTAAAAATATAATTAACTACTTTTTATAGTTGTATCGAGAAATGGCTTAGCCGTTGCGGCACCTACGAAAAGTGTCAATTGGTATAAGGAAATTTAGTCGCATGCAGCCAGAAAAATAATTATTTGGATTCAACAAAATCGTTTTGTAGGCCACATTTGGTTGGATTCTAAAAATATTTTTGTTAAATGAACAAAATTTTCGTTCAGTTGATTTTTGAAAATATTTAATTGGTTTAACAACTTTTTTGTTGGAATCTACTAAATATTCCATAAGAGCATTTTACTAGAATCAAGAAAAATATTTGGTTGATTCTACCATAATATTTGCTTGAAAGCATCTTAAAAGAGATTGAATCCAATTTAACGTGACAGTCCACATTCGACAATTCGTAGCGTCGCGAAAAAAGTCTAGTTAGTAGTTTAATGAACTACTAAATAATTCACACAATATGACACAATTCCACGGTAAGCTATATACAAATTATATTTTGCTGGGTCGTTTATGGTTAGATAAACCACAAGTTTTGATTAAATCAAACAAACTATTTCCTTATACCAGTAAACACACTTATGTGAATCACCTAAAATATTATATTGGATCGAGCAACATGTTTGCTTGGATTATCCAAAAGTTTTACGTAGACCAACCAATATATTTGCTAGTATCAACCAAAAGATATGGTACATTCAAACAAATTTTATAAACCAAAAAATTTCCTTTGGTCAACCAAATATTTTTTGTCCATATAATAACCATATTCTTGGGTTGGCTGAACAAAAATTTTGTTCATTCAACCAAATCTTTTTCTGAGTGTGGTTACAGGGACTAAATTTCAAACGTTGCATCGAGAAATCTCTTAAGTGCTATATTTTTCTAATTATTATTATTATATTATTATCAAAGGTATCAATTCGAAATTAAAAAGTAAAAATTCTTCTATAAAATGTAAGATTATTTAAAATAATAATCAATAGGAATAATCAATTAATCTAAGGCATTATGAAAGTACAATTACAAAATTTATTGAAGACATTAATTTCGAAGAAGATAAATGATTTTATTCTATGCAATTCTAGAGCTTTTTTGGGTTTTTCCCTAAAGCATAGAATGTTTCTCTTTGTTGCGGTTAGAATGTCGAGCACCGAGCGATTCACGAGGCAATCTAGAAAAAATGAAGATAGCAGTACGATGAAGAGTATTGAGAGGAATAAAAAAATAGACTCAAACACGAGTTTATATATTCTTACCTGCCATTCATTACGTTAAAGACGTTGAAAGAGGACCCACAACGCGGTCATAAAGATAAGGACATTTTTTACGACGTCTACTAGTTACTGAAACCAGTAACCCAAAATATGAGACACGTGACTAGTAATCCCGTCACAGTAGCGAAGATTCTAGTTAAAGAAACCAGATTTCCTTGCGATCACAGCTCTCTTTTTCTCAAGAACATTTTGTCTAGTCATTAAGACTAGGGGTAAAAAGAACTATGGGGTAAAAACCAGGTTTTGTCCAATATGTCGGGGCATACTGCTCTCATCAGATCACTTGATTGCAATATAAAAACGCGTCACAAACTTCTACAATTTGTGCGGTAACCATCTAAAGCATGTGACAACATTTATAATAGTTTTGTTGACGTTTTTGGGGTTAGATTGCGTCCGTACAAGAAACATAGTGCACGAAGACAACAAAAAGCAAAATAACCAGCAAGAAAGCGAAGTTTCTCAATTGGAAGATATGACTAACTACTTATCGGGTGTTTGGGAAAAATTAACAGATGCAACTTGGACTCTGCGTTGTTTAAACTGGAGATAGCAAGGGCAGGTAATAGCTCTGAAATGCAGCTAACAAACATCATAGCTTTAGATGTTTCAGTGGACTTAAAAAGGACAAGTAACTGGAAAGCTCCAGGTCCGGACATGGTGCACAACTTTTGGTACAAATAGCTGACGAGTGTGCATCATGCGTTGGTAAGGTATTTTCAGAACATGTTTGAACACTCAGACCTAATTCCAGGCTTTATGTTCCAGAGTAATACGTACATGTGACCTAAAAATCCAGATGCTCAAAAACCATCTGAATTTCGACCGATAGCCTGTCTTCGAACAATTTATAAATATCTTACAGCCATCATTGCAGATAAGGTATATTCTCATTGCGACGAGAATGACATCTTTACAGAGGAACAAAAAGGATGTTGTAAAAACTGGCGACGCTGTAAAGATCTAGTCACTATAGACGCTGTTGCCATAACTCACGCTCGTAAGCATCAAAGGAGCTTAGACATGGCATACATTGACTACAAGCAAGTGTCTCCTTTCGTGCCGCATTGCTGTTTGCTTGATGTCTTTAAACTTTAAAAATCTACCCACGCATTGTTCACTCTGGGGTACAACAATCAAGTATTTTGATCATGGACAACCAAGGATAACTCGATCAATACGAATTACGACAGTTATATTTCAAGAAGACTCCTTCAGTGCACTATGGTTCTGTTTAGCGTTAAACTTATTGAGTAAAACACTAAAAAGCATGTCTCATGGGTTCAGAATTTATAATAATGAGGATAGTCATCAAGTGACTCATCTTCTGTATACGGATGACCTGAAGCTGTACGTTAGTTCAGTCCAGAAACTGCAGCAAGTAATCGATATCATAAAGCAGTTTTCCAATGATATCCACATAGAGTTCGGTCTAGATAAATGCAGAACAGCGCATTTAATTAGAGGAAATTAGGAACCGCAGAGTTAGAGAACGGATTCGAAAATGACATCGGAGCAATAACTGGAGGTGAATCATATAAATATCTGGCCATTCTTGAATCTAAGGGTATTCAGCACACGATAGTTAAGACAAGCCTAACGACTGCCTTCACTGCGGAACTCAGATTGATGATGAAGAGTTTTCTCAACTCGCAAACAAAATCAGGGCATTCAACACATATGCAATCCCTATCCTCACGTACTCCTTCGGGCTCGTTGAATGGTGTAACACCGACCTTGACAAGTTAAACAGAATCGTCCGTGTGGAAATGGCGCAGAACCGAATGCATCAAAAAAATTCAGCGATTTAAGGGGTAATTTTACAACGACATATAGGGGGCAGGGTCGTTATATATCAAAAAACTGTATGAGTCACAACTTATACAGTTGCGAGACTATTTTAACAGTAAACGAAATGTTGCGCTTTACAAACACCATCTGCAATGTGGATTTTGACTACACGCCCTTGAATTTTTTGCTAGATGGAGCCTTTAATAATAGGGCAGAAACCATGGAGGTATTAGAAGTACAATGGAGGCAGTAGGCTATCCACGTCGAACACCCAAAAACGTTAGATCAACATGAAGTGGACACTGAGGCATCCAATATTTGGCTATGAAAGGGTTTGGCAGCAGCTCAGAAGGCGATTTTATTAAACACCTGTAGCAAGATAAGAAACATTCTTGGCCGACAGGAAGAAAGCGACTAAAAACCTGTGGAGTGGCAGATAATAGCTCTAAGAAAACATCCATAGTTGACTATTGTCACCTCCAACGCTCGCGGCCGCTCGTAATTTATACTTACAGCATCATCGCAGGAGGTTTCAAGCATCCTATTAGATTAACTAATAACATCCGTATTTCATCAGTCATTTTTCTTAGTCTGTGGCTACCATGTATAACCGGGTTCACCCAAGTAAAATTTTTGAACAAAAATGATTGTTTTTCACTAGTTACGTAGCGAAGTGACGTACGTAAGTGGCGACCGTATCGCCCTAGGGCAGTGGGTCCTACAATCAGCCACGCTGCATTGGGCTAACTCCCCAATGAAACGAATTATACGGTTACATCACTTTTCGATGGAGGTCATGGTTCATTTGGGAGTGGCAATAGGACCGAACTGAGGGTATGAATAGGCAATGGCCCCGGATAAACGCAAGAACTTCTTTTTACATGGTCGAGCCAGCTCAGGGGGGACATCCTTACCTGTTTGCAAGAAAGCTCACTGGTGCGAAGAGGATACATGCAAAGGTTGCATGAACGTTGGGTCAATATGCACCCGAAATATGCTCATAAAACTCCCCAAGAGATCAGTTATACTTTGCACGCAGAGGGGGATATGAAGCTCTTTATCAAGAAGAAGAGCAACATCCTCCAGAGAAATACCACTCGTTGCAGCAAGATTACCGTTGCAGTTAGTCGATAATATCAACATGAGAAATAGGAGATCAAAAATCCACCCAAAAGCTCCCTGAAGATGTTATTCTATGGAATCTGAACTGTGTAGTTTACAAAAAGGCGGTCTCCCTGCTTAGCGAAAAAAAGTAATGACACTTCAGTACGCTTGAGTAAGACTCGCAAGCCTATTGCTCAGCTTCAGTTGAATATTGAAACAGCTAGACGGCATACATCAAATGTTCAGTACGTGATTGGCTACATAACATCAAATAAGAAGTTCACTCCAAAATTTAAAGCATTTGCTCTCAACTTAAGGAAGCCAATCACACGTTGAACAATCGTAAACTGTTGACCATCAAGCAACACTAGACGCAAAAAATAAGAGCTATTTCAATAGTCAACGAGCGCCTTGTGAGGCGAGTAAAGTGGATTTAGGAAAATTCCAAATTCTCTACTCACCCTTCTCGTCTTTTCAACATAACGTCATGTACCGTTGAAAATCCGCCAAGTCGAAAAGACATTCAAGCCTTCTGGAAATAAGTATATCGAGATACTCATAAGCTAGATAAAGACGATACAGATATCTAACTGTTTCGTAACTTTTGCCTGGGGCCATTTTCGCAAGCCCAGAAGAGGAGTGTCAAAGAATTACAGCTAATAAGGTGAAGAAAGTTATCTCTAGAACTAAAAACTTTTTAATGCCAGGACCAGATAAAATCAACAACTTTTGGTAGAAGAAGTTGACTTCTACGCACCAACATCTAGCTCGTATATTTACTACTTTCTGAAACGAAGAACAATCCATCCCGCACTGTTTAGATGAAGGTCGCACGGTACTGATCCTTAAGACCGGAGATTTTTCAAGTTCAAAGAACTAGCGGCCCATAGGTTGTTTAAGCACCGGCTAGAAGCTGTTCACTGGCACCCTTAAAGGGAGAATTTTAATATCAATCGAGCCGGTATGGAGTGCAATAGTTGAACAACGCGGTTGTTAGAGAGAATTGGCTGGTTGCAGAGAGAACCTATTAATAGATAAGTGTATTACCCAGGATTCTATCAGGTATCGACGCAATCTGTCCATGGCTTGTCCAAAAGTAGTGAGATGCATGAAAGAGCTTATGCTCTTATGGCGGACAAGATTTTTCATAACATCTGATAAAAGTAACTGACTACCTGTTAAGTCACATATAAGAGGGGGGTATTCCAAGCAAACTCTTTAAGTCCGATACTTTTCTGCATCTCCTTCTTGCCTCTATCTATTGTGCTCCGCGGCAAAAGCTTTAGATACCTATGTGGCCCACCAAACAGAAGATATTTTAAGGTCAACGACCTTTTATACATGGACTACCTTAAACTCTTTGCTTATTCAAAAGGTAACCTTGCAATCCTTGTGGCGGCAGAACATAGGTACTCTAAAGCCATTGGCATGAGATTTGGACTGGAAAAGTGTGCCTGCGTCCATATACACCAAGCAAGACAAGAAAATACATGAGCGCGTGACGATCTGGATCTTTAACTCATAGGTGGTATCAGAAAATTCTCAGAAAAATTTCGGCTTCTGAATTATCTGGGAAGAATAAGATCTAGGCGACCAATATTTTGACCGTTCCTATACAGCTTTACACGTTTGGTGCAGTGAAATGAAACGTCGATGAATTGAAGCAAACGTGACCGAAGCACATGAAAGATGATGAAAATCTATCAAAATCATCATCCTAGATCTTCTGTACCTCGTATTTATCTCCCTCGAGATCTCTCTCCCTTAAGGGCATGCGACACAGCGAAATACCTATATTACCGACTCACTTTTTCAGTTCATTGAATATTTTTTTGGACC
>JAAAKG020195279.1:0-24172 GCA_010014905.2 Druon quercuslanigerum
ATATCGTCGTTGGTCGCTTCCCGAGGATCGTCGGGGCGCCCCTGGAGCCACCGCTGGGGGTGGCAGCATGCGAGCCGTCGGTGGTGAGCTACGTCTTGGACAGGTAGATCTCATCGGAATACCTGAAATGATTACTGTCCAGCCAGAACATCGGCAAGAAGTGGCAAGCAGCAAAACAACAGCTGCGCCTATAAAGGATGTTTTGGTTCGGAGTCCCCAGCCGACCACTTCCACAGAAATGCCACGACAGCTCATCAACTTCCAAACTTATCACGATGAATATTTGAGGCGCTGCCATTTCGAATATGAGACGGAAGCGACCACCACTTTCCAAGACGAGATGGCCTTCCGCAGGAAATTTGTAGAAAATTTCCCGGAAATGATGGTTGTAACGGAAGGCGACCTCGAACAACGGAGGCGTCAAATTATAGACGAGAACCTCCTCCCTAGAAGGACTATCAACCGAATAAGATCTGAGGTTGAGGCTACGTTTCCTCAGCAACTCCAGGTTGTACAGACCAAAAAAAGGATCAAGTGGACACCAGAGATAAATGGAGATATGATCAGATGTCACTTTAGGGCAAAGGCATTAGGGGGACTCTTAAGAAGAGACATCGTCTCTTCTTGGGTCCATAAGGTGACCGAACAACATCTGGCTATCAGTTAAGATCTATTAAGCGGCGCCACCTAATATCTGAGGTCGAAATATGTAACATCGAAAAACAGGTGCAACAACAACTAGCAGCACCTGTAGTGCACCCTGTAGTTGTGGTGAAAGAGGAGGTTCATATGGCCGTGACACGAGACGCTATGGACGAGCGGGGGTCGGATCTGGGGGATGTAGCAGTGTCCTGATTGGACCAAAAGTTTTATTTTGATATTAAAAATTGCTTTTTAATTTCTATAACAGAAAGGGATTATTTCTGAAGAAGGCGGATTTTATAATTTAAAATATGGAACTTTCTGTCCAATTAGGAGAATGTTTAACAAAATAGTTCAAGTTTCAACCAAAATAGCTTATTTATGAATTTAAAAAAAACAACCATTACCTGTTCGGAAACGATTTAGTGATTCTCAAAACTCAATATTGTTTCCACTATTTTGAAAGGTTGGCAAATAAAATAACAAAAAAACAATATTTTAACTAATCGGCATGTAAATGTTAAACGTTTGCAAAGTGGGAGGTAACATATTGTGCAAAAGCAAGAGTGAAGAAAAGTATAAGTCTTGTTTAACAAACCCATCGATGTTACGGTGACGATGCCAAACCATGATGTTTACGGTCCTCATGTACAACTTTCACTACGACTACATGCGCAAGAAGTACTGAACCGACTGTAAACGAGTCCACACAGAAACAGTTTATCTGTAAAATAAACAAATTCTACACAAAGACGAATTTGACTACCCTCGGGACAATGTTTTCGAAATGCCGCAAGCCAACAGGAAAATTCTTGGTCTCATGAAAGATGAATGATCTAGAAAAATTATTACTAAATTTGTTGGTTTGCAGAGTGAAATGAACAATGTGCGCGTAAATGGTAAAGACTTTTCAAAAAAGCTAAAGTAATCAAAGCAAGAGTTGTAAAGAAAAGTATTTCTTTTGATGATTATCCGGAATGTCTTCACAACTTTGATATGCAAACTAGAACACAGTATGTTATTTCATCAAGACGTCACAACTTAGAAACAGTTAAGCAGATATTAAATCACCGAGTCCATACGCTGACAAGAGATTTTGGTTAAGAAACGCAACAGGTACAATAGCATGAGGCTATTACAAAATTCTTTTAATCGATAACGACAAACATTTAACTGAAAGCGACAAAGTACTGTTAGAGATTCTTGTTAATAATTAAATTCTAAGAAATTGTAAATAATGGTTCTAATGATTTAATAAAATAAAATAAAATAAGCTTGATATTAATATCTTTCTTATATTTATTAAAACCTTACATGTAATTAGCATAAGCATACACTTGATATTTTAGGTAATTGCACTCACATGATTCAACTTTGTATAAAGTTGAAAACATAAAAGATTTTACCATCCAGCTGTTGTGTGAATTGTCAAGGTCCAACCAATTTACAAATATTTTGCTGCCACGCTTCTTAATTACTCTTTTTACAAGGTAAGTTTCGGAGCTTGCACGTCACTGGATTCGTCAACACAACCCAATTAACAGTGAATATCTTTGTCATCCATTTGTGTGTATATCTTTTTTCGAAGGCGTGATTATGCTGATGATGCGATCCCTCTCACCAACTTTAAACGTTGGCCTTCTCCTGGATATATTTCGTAGTTTTTTAAAGCATTGCATAAGCTTCTATTCATCTTTATCTGTGACATCTTTTAGCTTTATAACGAATAGCGATTAAAACTTTCACAGATTGACACCTTTATAGATATAAGTTTTTTAGTACATGAATCTAAAAAAATATAGACTGCATTGCTTAATGGACATCTTGTCCGCGAGTGCTTTTATCAGGAAGCGACCAAGCGTACTTTTAGAAAATATCTATAACGACAAGTAAGTACTTGTGGCCGTTATTCTCATGAGCATAGCTTGAGATCGCTATCCTTATCCCAAAACGAATGTTTTTAGGCTCACCTGTTTTTGATGTGGCTGCTCTCTTTCACTTCGATGTTCGTCCCTCTTTTTCTGTACATTTATTATGTATCTGTCTTTACTTTCCCACTTTGTCGCTTTGCAGGTCCCAACCAGGATGTATGAATCGTCATCAGCGTGGGCCTTCGTCATCCTGGTTTGTTTGGAATAACTATCTGTTGTATTTTTCGGTTTCTTTCTCTGTTTTTGAATTCGCTGAATCCGAAACTGAGGTCCAACAAAAAGCAGAATGTCAGGGTTTCGACATATTCTTAAAAATACCTCATAATCTAAGCTCGATCGGATTTTTCACGTCATATAGTACAAACAAGGGCTTTTGACAAAAAAATTTAATTTGTGGTATGCTGACCAAGATTTAATGAGGCTTTTAAGTTTGAGTTTGAGGTAATTACTTTTTTTTTAATCTCTAGCAAAACCCTAACTTGTTGAGATTTTGGGACCTCGAATTCAGATTCAACAACCCCAAAAACAATTTGTAAAGATGTTCTGACCTCCAGACCCGAAAAATATTTTTTTTGTGTGGCTGTGTTATCAACTTATAAGTTTGCGCTTTGACTCTCATTATAGTCCTAATCCTTATGTGTTTTGCCTAGAAAATATTCAAAACAATTAAACTCATAATACATTGTTATTATAATGATCATAATGAAAATGTAAAGTGATATAATTATCTCCAAAGGATTATCAGGACGCCAATAATGTCTTTATCTCACATGTATTTGAGATAACGTCTACTTATGTGTATATTTGTTTTCTGATGCTGGAATGGAATATTCCTTAGATACAGTTTTCAACAAAATTATTAATTTAATAATCAGTTCTTTATCTACTCTTATAAAATGAGGTGGGTCTCTACTTTTGTTTTCATTTTGGTGGTCATCGTTAGTTTTATTGGTGAATATAATAATATAATATATCTATCATTATTATTATATTAAATATAATGTAAGCCAGAATACGGCTATTTTTTATGTCTGTGAAGCGAACCTTAAAGAGATTTATTTGAGTTACCAAAAAAAACAATAACTTAAAAGTTATTAACCCCGACAAGAGATACAAATTTGACTTTAATAGTTTTTTATAGGAGGCGTACTTTTTTTATTCATAAAAAAATTTGTTTAATTAGATAATACTTACAATTCTCGCTATGTTGTGTATTTTACGTTTTAGTAGAAAAAAACAAAACTGAAAAGAAACAAACTAAATTTATGAAAAAATAATACGAGTTGCAATAAAATGTTTAATAAACAAATTTACTTTTTCTTATAGGATGTGCCCTTTTTTCAATTACGAAAACACGGAACTGAAATACGTATATTTCAATGCCAATGTATCTTTTACATTGTAATGATATAAATTGATTAAACTGATACATTTTATGGGGTAGATGAGAATATAATTTAATTCAAAATTTGAAACTAATATTGAACTATGCATAATAATTAAATTCTTATTTTATTTTTCAATAACTAAACAAGCAATCCCAGTCTGAGATATATAAATAATTTTAATATACATTTGATATAAAAGTTTTAAACATATTATAAAAAATTCTTATTTTGGAAAGACATTTACACCACCGTCAGTTATTTTTCTGAATGCAATATCATTTTTAAACAGAAAAGATGAATTTTCTACGAAATGGTAGATGATAAAGAAATTAACTTTTAATTTTCCACCAAACTGTTGTACTTATGAACAAAGAGTTAAATTTTTATATAAGACAAAGAAGTTATCACAAAATGGTTCATTTTTGTTCAAATGGTTCAAAAAAAATGTTAACAATAATAACTGCATTTTTAATCAATGTGATTAAATTTTCAACTTACAAAGCCATTTTCTGCCGAATTGTAGAATTTTAAAAAATTTCGAAAAATGATTGGCGAAACACTTGACTAAAATTTAGTAGCCTGTCTTCAAGGAAGATAATAGTTTTATATTACATGTACCACATTTTGTATGCAGGTATGACATACGTTCAATTGTTTATTTCATGGAGATTTTCATATATTAGTGAATCTCTTTTGCGAAAAGTATGAGTTTATTTAACAAGAAAAATGTACGATAAGGAGTTATTATTTTTAAGAATTATGTCGCATAACTTTTAATCAATTAAAAAAAATGCGTAAAAAAATTAATTTCAGCCGAAGCTATGAGACAAAAATTTGCTTATAAAAAAATGAATCTTCTATTTCTTCTTGCAGAACGGAGTATACAGACCGACGAGAAGCCCAATAGCGATCATAGTAATCCGGGTCTTCCTTCTGCTGGAAATTTAATACTTCTTGCAGAATGCTGTTCACAGGCTAAGGGGAATCCTGGTCCTTCTTCTTCTTCTGCTGGTACACAATATTCGCCTGAGCGGATTTCTATTGGGGAGCCTTCTTTCCCAGCAAGGTCTATGTCTGCTACTAACGGCTCTAATTCTGTTAAAATACTTGGATATTCACTTGATCAGCTTGGTTATATTCGCCTTATTCCCCGGACAAGAACGAACGTTCAATTCGAATTTCGCAGACACATTTTTTCAGCTGATAAACCAATTAGATGGCGAACATCTGAAAGGAGGTTAACAGCCGTGCCAACCCAAGAACTAATAGTATTATCATCATCCAGTGGTGACATTTTTGCAATACTAGAGTATAGCGGATTTTTTCGTGGAATATACAGGGCGCAAAAACATAATCCAAGGGTAAAAATAAATATAATAACTGACGCAGTTCATAATATGAGACCGCATGAAATCAGGGATTGTCCTGTAGGCAAAAATCACGCAATCTTCCCAACCAGTTTTATAAAAGCATTTTCAGATCACGATTCTCTACAGTTCGAACGGATTCACAGTGGCGACAGTGATTCTGGTTTTTTATCTTTTGCTAAACAACATTCAAATGACCCACCTTCTTCTCAGGTCTCTTCGCTTTCAGCCAGATCCAGGACTCCTCCGGGCAGGCCTCCTTCTGATCAAGTACTTGGATTTGCAATAAAAGACCTGGGACATATTCGCCTTATTCCGCGGGCAAATCAGAATCGGCAATTCGAATTTCGACGTTACTTTGTTCCTGCCGATAAACAAATTCGATTGCAATGGCGAGGTAATAACTTTATGCACGTTCCAACCCGAGAACATATTGTATTATCAACTTCCAATGGAGACGTTTTAGCATTGCTGGAGTATACTGGAATTCTTCGTGGAATGTATACGACAGATAAATGTCATTCGAGAATAAAAATAAACATGATAAGCGGTGCCTTTGAGAAAATGACCCCAATTGAAATGAGCGAATGTCATGTAGGCGATAGTCACCCAATCTTTCCACGTTGGTTTAAGTATGTTGTTTCAAATGAAGATTCTCTACAGCATGTGTATCATTAATTTAATGAAATAAAAAAACATAATATTGTTTGTAATCTGTAGTCTGTTTAAATTTATATTAAAATATTTACATGTAAAGGTATTATAGTTATTAAGGCTTCTTTCCTTTTTCTCTTGCTAATTTCGTATCGTCGTTTAAATTTTTGTTCTTTTAATCTTTAAAATTTATATAGTTTCACAAAATGGCTAACAGAATTTCCATAATTGTCTTAGCTGTAGAGTATTATATATAAGGATTTAAATGCAATAAAAAACAGAAATAAAAAAAGAGGGAAAGAAAATAAAACCAAAACTTCTAGTTCAATTTTGTCTTTAAAAACGTAATTTTAATTTTTTTGTTAATTATAACTATTTTGGTTACTCATGCACTGTGAAAAATAGCCCCTAGTTCTCATGACGACAGGGATGGCCATTCTTTTAGTGTATTTTTTAATTTTAGAAGAAGAAGTTTTTGCAGACCTCGATCCAATGGTAGAAATTTTCGAAGAAAAGTAGCCCAAAATGCCACCAGCGTTTAGCCCGCACTATACAGTGACTTTTGCATCATGGATTGGTCTCTCGCGAATATTGTGTAGATTTTCTGATCCGCAGATGCATCTATTTTTTTGTTTACGTGCTTACTGATGTGAAAATGAGCCTTATCAGAAAATATGATTTTGGCTGAAAACAAGTTACCTTTTAAGGTCATCCAATCAGCTAAGACACGGCGTTGTCGATGGCCAAGCGGCTCCGGATTTTACACCAGGATCTTGAATTGCATCCATACAAAAGTCAATTAACGCAATAATTAAAGCCGCTTGACCATCAATTACGCAGTGTCTTGGCTGACTGGGTGATAGGAAAAGATAAGCTTTTCAGATGATGCTCATTTTCACACCAATAAGCACGTAGTCAAACAAAATTGTCGCATCTAAGGATGAGAAAATCCACGCAATATTTACCAGATACCACTTTATGATGGTGGAGACTTGAATGCTATCATTTTCTTCGCTACTATAAAGTGATTACTATTCCCGTGTCTCATATTTTGAGTTTTTGGTTTCAGTAGCTACTTTAAAGTTTTGTAATTCGGCCAACTTATAATTTGTTAATATATATTTTCGACAATTTTTCCGCTAATTTAGTGTTTTTGCTATCTATTGTTTGTGATTTTGTATTAGTCCTGTACATTCAACACTTTTAAATATAATTATGAAGAACTAATTTTTTTGTATCGCCGTTTAACAATATAATACTACTACATAATAAATATAATTATTAGATATATCTAAATATTAGAAACAAGGAATATGATAAATCTTAAAAGATTGTTCTCTATTACAATATGATTGAAAACGAACTCCTCCACGCGAGATTTTAAGGAATACCAAATTTTCCCTAACGATTTTTCGAGAAAGCCCTATTCCTTCGCATGGAGACAAACTTGTTTCCGTATAACCTGCCTAATACTGTCTGCAATGGAATCAATACAACGATCCGGCAAAAGTCTTTTGCACCCTGCGGACACGGAGCGACCCAAGAACAAGCGCCTTCTGCATTTCCCGCGCAAGTGTTTTAACATATTTTTCACATGCAGTCAGCCGGTGCCGTAAATTCGATAACGAACAGGGTTTACTTCTCAAATTCAAGGAAAACTATGTCAGACCTCGAGTGAGCAATAGAAACAATTGTCGAGAATATAAAGATCCAGTATATGCGACACTTATCATTCTGAACAATTGACAGCTGAAAACAAAAGTAGAGACCATCCTTATTTTCGTAAAGTAGACAAAAACTTGATTAATGTTTCAACGAATAATTTGAATAATAACTGCATCTGATGAATATCACACTGCCTCACCTGAGTACAAATATATACATAAGTAGCTTTTATCTCTCATACAAGGTAGAAAACGACATTATGAGCGTGAAGATTGTCCTTTGCAGCTAATTAAATCGTTTTATATTTTTATTATATCCTTTATAATTATGATATTCACCTAACAAAATGAAGGGATTGGTTTTATTTGAAAACTTAGTGTCTCCAATTTCATTAAAATCCTAACTTTTTAGGCTCTGATTAATTATGATTGAGAAAGTAGTAGAACTGTCCAAAATTTGACACCACAGTTTTTTAACGGATCTCCACAATACGCGACCCCTGGATAGAAAAAACAAGTTTTTACGATGGCGGCTGAATGCCTGCACGGCTATTTATAGCACTTAAAAAGCCAAACAATTTATTTTAATGTCTTTTTTTGAAAAAAAGAAAATTCTCAGTGTAAGTAGAAAAACATTGTTTTTTAAAAGCCCTGAAATAGTATTGAAAAATATTTTTGGATTTTGTTGAAAAATCGAAAAATCGAATTTTTACTTCACAAAAAATAATAAAAAACCAAAAATTCCATTTTTTAATCAAACTATGCAGGATACGAAAAAACTTAAATCAACACAAATTGTGATCCAGAAAAAATCTACAAATTCATTGATAATCATTTCTTCATAGGATGCCTACTTTCTATTTGATTCGTGCAAAATGACATTCAAAATTAAAATAATAAATAAAAATGTGTGAAAGAACCGCACACGTTACGAAAAAATTATTTAAGAACAATTTTTTACCTGCCAAAGAGCTACAAATTGGTTATCAATAACTTTTTGATAGGACAACTAGTTTTTGTTTTATTTATAAAAATTATATTAAAAATAAAAATGAAAAATTCTGAAACAATACAATTATCTGTGAAAAAATGTAAAAAAATTTTTTTTTTAAGATTTACCTTTTTGAATTTTCATCTAAAATAGCTAGCTAACGAATACGTCCTTTCTTTTATGAACTAAAAAGAGTGTGCCAAAGATCGATTTGATCCGTTCTTTTTTTCGAGTGTTGTCGTGTTTGCGGACAGACGGACAGACAGCCAGACGCCATCATAAAAATTTGTTTTTCGGATTTAGGGGTTCTCAAAACTTAGAGATACGTTGCAAAACAGTGGTTTTAAATTTCGGATAATTCTAATACTTTCTCAGTCATAAATGTTGAGAATCCGAAAAGTTATGATTTTCATAAAATTGGCGACACCAAGTTTAGAAATAAAACCAATACCTTCGTTTTTTTATACGAATATCATAATTATAAAGACCTTGATGCTCATAACGTTGTTATTTCAAATATATGTGAGATAACAGCTACTTATGTATATATTTGTACTCATGTGAGGCAGTGGAATATTCCTGAGATACGGTTGTTAACCAAGTTATTTACTAAAGTATTATTCAGTTTATCGTCTACTTTGTAAAAATGAGGATTGTCAGTACTTTTATTTTCACTTTGGCGGTAATTGTTTATTCGATCGGTAAATAGAATAATACAATACACATAATTCTTATTGTATTTTATATAATACATGCATGAGAGCGGCTACTTCTTAAGGCATTTGTAGCCTATCTTGAGAGGATTTATTAGAGTTAGAAAGCGGGATTTCATTTTTTATTCACACGGTTAATTATTTTTTTCTGATATTTTGCGAAGAGAAAAAAGAGAATTTTGCAAAGAGAAAGATCAATAACTGTGAAGCTCAGTGTTAGCTGTGTGTGCATTACCTCTATAGGCACACTGGGGCGAATTGTTTTTTTTTGCAATGTTAATACTAAATATTTAAAATATTTTTCTATCTAGTGGAGATAAGCTGCTGCAGATGTGCTTGCGCAAATGCTAGCAAACTGAAAAAATTTTCGGTATACAATGAATATAAAATGAAATCAATGAAAGAACACTCTTAGAAAACAAATTATTTGATTATCTATTTATAATATATGTTTGATTATATTTCCTAATATGCAACAATGGGTGATTTTATAAATAAATAATATACGTAAAGGCCATATCCGGGCAAGCATGGGTGGTCTGCCTTGAAATATATTTGGTTTCTATTTGGATGATAAGTTTCTCCTATTATGAGACTAATTTACCACAAGTGCCAACTTCAAAAAAAGTTTTTTACAAAAGTTACAAAATTTGTTCGATAAATCAAAAATGAAAATTTTTTTAAAAATAAATTAATCAGTTATAATGGTTTAGATATATACTGTACAAGCTATCACAGCAGTTATAAAAAATCAAGATTCAATTCTGCCCTTAGTAACAACATATATTATTCCCAGCATTATCCCAATAATGATTCACAATGAAAAAAATAGTTTTTTCCCCCTAAAAAGCATGCTATTTCATTAAAACGAGGAGTTTTCTTAATTTGAACTCATGAATTTCTGAAATTAGCATCACTCGAAAAAAACGAATAAATATAAAAAATACTTCTCTTTCGAGATACCTCTTAAGACAATATACATCATAAAAAACTATATGCACTATACAAACTATATACACGATACGAACTATAAACATCTTAATCTAAATCTGTACTGTCTTGAACAATAGGATGGCTCAAAAATGCTTCTGTTTTAGAGAGGGCAATGAACCCACCATTACATTGCAAATCCGAAAAAAGAAATTCCCAATTTTTTATATTTTTTTATTTTAACAGGTTCCAGTTTTGACTCGAACATTTCCATGTAAAATTCATGGGGAAAAATCTTTTTTTTTGACTTTTTGAAATAATTTTGTAGGGTTTGATCAAAACCGGAATCTGTTAAAATAAAGAAAATTGAAAAAAGTAGGGAATTTTTTTTCGGATATTGAATAAAATGAGGAGAGGGGGGTCGTTGCCCTCTAGCATGCAAAAAAATTTTCTATGCATCTTGGGAGCACGCTATTGAACAACTGTATTTTTAACCTTAACCATAAAAAGTATATATACACTTTATACACAACTACACTATTATATATTGCATGCACTTTGTGTGCACTATGTGCACACAGCGACCCATTGTAATATATAATAACAAATGTCTTCTAAAATACTTTCTCTAGGAAGAAATGGTTCCGATAAAGTTTGACCAAGACATTTGTCTGTACCATCAATTTTGACATTGAGATCAATTTTCAAGGTCAAATGGAGGTAACAAATGGTAGTTGCCCATAAACACTTCTTCTTTTGCTTATCCGATTTCTACTTTTCTTATACACAAGGGGGCTACTCATATATAATGCTGATTTCACTGAAGTGTAAAACCACTTGGCTCGGGCCCAACCCGCCCTCCCCTCATGTGGCCAAACGTAGCCTTTCGTCGATCCCCGACCTCTTTTAAAGAAAGCTTCTGGTTTCTGGAAAGCCCCTGAAGAAGGAAGTGATATAGAGTTCATCCAAGCAAAACAAATTTTGAGACCTCAGTACGATTTCTAAAGTTTCAATTTCTTTTCGATAGCAATTTAAATGCCTAATTGTTAATACAAAGATGTCTTTGGCACAAATGTTTCACTCCAAAATTAAAAAAATCATGAAATCGGATTTTGGAGTATCTTATGGATACAATTTGTCACTACAGGTGATATTGAAGGTGACCTGTAATAAGGTCAAAACGTTAGAAGACAATTTTTCTGAAAAAATGCATAATGATTCGTTAACAGCAGAATCCCTTGTTTTTATTATATTAAGACCGTTTGGCCAAATTAATTTTTATTCATGAGGAATGTATATATTGTCATAGACATAAAATAAAAAGCTTTAACGGGAAGTCACCCCCATTTTTTATGAATCACATAAACTTTATTTTTGTCTCAAGTGCAAAATATATATTTTTTTAAAAAAAATTACAGCAAAACGTTAAAAATATGCACGGTTGGTTCAACCCCTACATTGTTTGTATTAGAAAAAATTACTTTATTCATCTTTCATTAGAAAAATTTTGTAGCAAGTTTTCTCAAAATCGCTTCGCTTGTTATACTAAAAACTATAAAACATATGCCAGGGGGGATAAAATCAGAAAAAGATCTGTAGTACGCTTCGTAGAAAAATATTTGCCAATGAATTGGATGGATTAAAAACTGTTATTTTTAAGCAGATTTTTCTATAGAAAAAAAATCTTTTGTTCTTATTAAGTTCATTCAAACGCCTATGCACCTCTATTTTACAAAAACTATCTTTTTATTTAAAAATAAAAATCTACGGTGGGGATTCATATTTAAGAATTCTTTTGCACAATTTTGATTGAACCATCAGAAAGATGATCTCGGCAAAGAAAAGTTAAATTCAGCCAAGGATATTAGACATACATTTTTTTAAATAAATAAATGAATCGTCAATTTTTTCTTGCAGAATGCAGTTTAAAGTCTCAAGGGAATCGTAATAGGGAATACAATCATAGGCCTTCTTCTTCTGCTAGCACACAAAATTCGCGTGATCTGACTTCTCCAGAGGAGCCTTCTTCCCGTGACCGGTCCAGGTCGCCTATCAGAAGGCCCTCTTCTATTAAAATACTTGGTTATCCACTTAAACAACTTGGTTATCTTCGGCTCACTCCCCACACAAGAAAGGAACTTCGATTCGAATTTCGAAGTTACGTTTTTGCAGCTGATAAACCAATTAGACTGCGAACAGAAGAAAAGAGGGTTGTACCCGTGCCATCACAGGAACAAATTGTATTATCAGCATCCAATGGTGACATTTTTGCAATATTAGAGTATGCTGGGTTTCTTCGCGGAATATATAAAGCAGCAAAACAAAATCCGAGAGTAAAAATAAATATGATAAGCGGCACAGTTCATATTATGACCCCAGAGGAAATGAGAGACTGTCCAGTAGGCAAAAATCACGCAATCTTCCCAACTAGTTTTACTAAAGCTTTTGCAGATAACAACTCACTGCAGTTCGAACGGAACCCCAATGCTGAAAGTAATCCTGGGCCTTCTTCGTCTGCTAGAGACCAATCACCTGACGGCACTGTTCCCCAGGTGCCTTCGCTTTCTGTCAAACGCAGGTCTCCTCCGGGTAGGCCTCCTTCTGATCGAGTACTTGGATTTACTATTAAAAAACTTGGATACATTCGGCTTATCCCTAGTACAAATAAAAACCGGAGATTTGAATTTCGACGTTACTTTATTCTTGCCGATTCACCAATTAGAGTGCAATGGCGAAGTAAAATTATGAACGTGGCAACCGGAGGACATATTGTATTATCAACATCTAATGGTGAGGTTTTTGCATTACTGGAGTATACTGGAACTCTTCGTGGATTATATATGGGAGATAAAAATCATGCGAGAATAAAAATAAACATGATAAGCGGTGCAGTTGAGGATATGAGTGCAACTGAAATGAGCGAATGTCATTTAGGCGAACGTTACCCAATATTCCCACGATGGTTTAAATATGTTGTTTCAAACGAAGATTCTCTACAGCATGTGTATCATTAATTCAATGAAGGAACATAAACAAGAATACAATATTCTTTGTAATCTATAGTCAGATAGAAATTGAATAAAAAGATTTGAACACCAATGTATTATATTTATTCAGGCTTCTTTACTGTGGTTTTTTGCCCCATAACGTCATTCAAATTTTTTTCTTCCAACATTAAAAATGTACAGAGTTACACGATTTTGAGTTTGAAGACCCGAGTTTAACGAAAACACCGTACCGCCAAAACTGCTTTTAGAATCATCAATCACTATCCATCGAACCACTATTGGCTTTGAAAGTAATATTTTAATGTGATTTCAAGGTTTTTATCAAAATTTAAAGGCTGATTTAATCGTATTTCAAAAAATTTTAAAGGATTATGTTAACAGTTGCAAAATAATTCTAAAATCGAACAAGGTCAAGAAATTTGTTTACTGCAAAATAAAATGGATTCCAATTTTATATTTGTTATCAACACACTTTATTTGTTATAGGTACGTAAAATTTGAAATTAAATATGCTTTTTTAATTTTAAAAACAATTTTGAGTTTTATTTTGAAGCTAAAGTTTCGAAAGTAAACCAATTATTCAATTTAAAATTTAATTAAAATATGCATTTATCGAAAGCACTTTATTACTAGTTACGTACGTAACTAGTAATAAATTAAATTATGAACCAATTTATTATGGTTCGTTAGGCTTTTTCTTTCTCCGTTAAATCACAAATGGGGATAATAAGTACCTTTACAAACCATTTGTAAATTCCTTGACTTTGTGCACAAAAAATTCCGGGGAAAAGGAAATTAAAAAATGTTAAATAAATCATTTGCTTGCTTAGGAAATTTGAAAATTAGGTAAAAAATTTTAATTTGTTAAGATAATGTGAAAGCGCCATATCACGTTTTGACATTTTCGTAGTCTGATTTCGTAGTCAATTCTTTAATTCCTTGAATTCCATCAATTTCGTGAATTGCGTGAATTGCGTGAATTCCATGAAATCCATAAATTAAGTGAATTTCATGAATTTCCTGAATTCTGTAAACATTTGTAATTCCCCGAATTTAATCAATTTCTCGAATTCCATAAATTCGTGCATTCCAATAAATTCCTGAAATTGAATGAATTCCTGAAATTCTATGAAATTCTTCCACTCCGTGAATTTTTGGATTCCGTGAACTACTTGTATTTTATGTATTCGTTTTAGTGCAAAAATTCTTTGAATTGATTAAATATCGTGAATTTAATAATTTTTAATCAATTCCTTGGATTCCATGAATTCCTTGACTTCCATAAATTTCTTGAATTCCCTGAATTCCTTGAATTCCTTGAATTCCATTAATTCTGTATCTTCCTTGTGCACGATTTTCGTCTTGCATTGTAGAAGTATTGTAAGAGTTTTCCAGAATTGCAAACATTTTTCAGTGTAATGTGCTGTGCCCGGAAAATGCCCCAAAAATACAAAATAGAAGTTTTATGCGTGTAATTTTTTTTTGTTTACGGCTTAAAATATTTGAGTTTATATAAACAGTAAAAAGCACACATATTTTATTATGTTCTTGTTTTTTCCTTATGTTCATAACCGTTTTTTTGCAGTAGCTATTCTTAATGGTATTTTTACTATTAAAACAAAAAACTATGTATGTCATAAAACAATTACGTACGTTATATTTTATCTCATGCTACATAGTTTAGTCGAAATATAGGATTTTTTATTTTTTCAAAAGAATGTCAACTGATCAACTATAATCGTTGGTCAAAAATGGCTGGCTAACGAAATACTCGTTCCTCTTTAGGCTAATTTCTTCAAAAGTTTTTCTTTTGACAGTCAACAGGGAGATACAAGAACCGAAATAAAATCATTATCTCTATATCTATAGGTCCAAAAAAAATTAGAATTTTTATAAAATCAGCGGAACTCATTAAAAAAAAACTAATTCCTTTGTTATTTTAGAAACTAAAAGTGTGCCAAAGATCGATTTGACCCGTTTATTTTTTCGAGCGTTATCGTGTTTACGGACGTACGGACGGACAGACAGACATATGTCATCATAAAAAATTGTTTTCTGATTTAGGGGTTTTTGAAACTTAAAGATCTTTTGAAAAAGGTGGTGTCAAAATTTCACACAATTTTAATACTTTCTCAATGATAAATTATGATACAAATGTGAAACGATGCAATTAACTGCGAAGGACAGTCTTGATGCTCATAACGTTATCTCAAATGTATTTGAGATAACAGCTACTTATGTATATATTTATACTCAGGTAGGACAGTGGAATATTCCTCAGATACATTTGTTAACCAAATTATTAACTAAAGCATTATTTAGTTTTTTGTCTACTTTGTGAAAATGAGGATGTTCTGTACTTTTGTTTTCACTTTGGCGGTGGTCGTTTATTCTATCGGTAAATATACCCAAGCAGAAATTCCTTATCTTTTCCTATTTGAAGTTGGCTCCCATTGGGGTCCCTATCATAATATCTTGTCTAGAAAAAAGTAATTGGGGCCCCCATAAAAATCTCTAGTCCAGAAAAAACTGTTTGGGCCCCTATCAGAATATCTAGTTTAGTAAAAACTGGTTGGTGACCCTGCTCAGAAGTTTAAAAAAAAATTTGGGTAAAACAGCGTTACAGAACTAGACAGTACCTCTTAATTTTCCCCGACGAGCGCCCAATTAGAAATAGGAAAATCTATCCAGGGCCCTACTAAACCTGATCGGAATTTCTACATGGGAAATGATATAATATAGATAATTCTTATTGTATTTTATATAATACTTGCATACGAGCGGCTACTTCTGAGGCACGTGAAGCCTATCTTGAGTGGATTTATTAGAGATTGAAAACGGGATTCTATTTTTTATTCACATAGTTAATTATTTATTCTGTTATTTTACAAGAGCCATATAAATATATTATCATGTTTTACTGACTAGAGATGGTTTTTCGAAAAAAAATTATATTAAATTTTATGAACAAAGAGAAAAGATCATTAACTGTGACGCTCAGTGTTAGCTGTGTATGCATTTTTGAAACATGTCCATTGCCCATTCAACCTTTTCAAAAAAATCACTTATTAAATATCACCACATAAGTCTGTTTTATAGGATTCGACGATAATTATAATTATTCGCGGTCTTCTCCATTGAAAGTGTTTCTGGTACATAAAAAGTCATTTCATACGGATAATTATATGTTTAGGTAAATTATTTAAACGATTTATTATTATTATTAATATTTTCTTTGCTTAATGGTAGAATTTTGCGGTTTTCCTGCATTTTAAAACTATTTGTCTATTTTTCATTAGAAGTGGCTTAATAATTAGTAAGATTTAGCAAAGCAAAATAAATTTAAAAATAAATTATTGTTGTGCATGACTATCTTTATCAATATTAATTTCTTATTGTTGCATTTTTTAAACATTTATATATTTCTCTTCTTTCTTTACTTAGCGAGGTAATAATTTATGAAAGTTAACAAAAAAATGTTCAAATAATATTTTATAATTTATAAAAAATATTTTCTTGGATACGAGCTAGAATATTGTGGTTTTTTCTAAAATCTGTAACTTTGCTTCAACTTTTAAATTATTAAAAAAAGTTGTAAATAAACATTAGAGAAAACTATCTATTAAAGAATCTCTGTTTTGTGAATACAGTTTGCTGTGATAAAAAATATATTTGAAATATGTTTTAAATTTTCTGCACGAACTGTATTGAATACAACTTTCTTTTGAATACGTTACTGAGAGTGTTTGGTGAGGTTTCAGAAAGGCAGCAATGTTATAATTGCTAATTGTGCTTTCTTACCCTGAATTATTAAAATTTTGACTTTTGACTGATAGATCAATTTATAACATTAACTAATCTAAATAGTAATAAAAACGTCAATAGAATATAACTATAAGTCTTTGGGGCGTAGTATGAAGCTAAAATCAACACGATAAACTGTAAAAGTTCTAATTTGCCATTTGCAAATTACAATTTATAAACTAAGCGAATATTTCAAATCGTCTCTTGTGGGTTTACATATTTCAGCAGCTTTTAATGATATGTACGTCTGAGTGAAGTATATTTAGTAACAAGCAATTTTTATTTTAGTTGGTATTCTAGGGTTCAATCAAATTCATTCAAAAGCAGACCAGAATGTGTGCGAAATAGAACCTTTTAAAATTAATTGATTTGATCTTACTGCTCAATCAGTGTTTTCGCGAACGAGATCTATTCTTTCGGATGACTGAATGAATGTAGAGTTTTAACTCGATTCAGATAATATTAAGGATTCTGAATGAAATTTACAAACACGTCTTTTTTTCTATGGAAAATACCCCTTAAACTTAATATAGGGCATATGGCGCCTCTAAATCTCTTTTTTTATGAATTTATTTTTGTGTGGTTTTAAAAAAATTTCTGGCCGTTATTTATAAAAGTTAAGAAAAAATATTTTTTGTTGACCACCCTACTGAACAGTCGCTAAACAGATACACTGTTCGGTAATCCCGTATCTTACCAGATGAATAATATAATAATAAATAATAAACATGTTAAGTGGGACGATGGTCGTGGGGCCTAAAGCGCAGGCTTTGGACCTACTCTGTCGTCTTGCGAGTTCGATTCCCGCCTTGCTCTCTGGAAGAGCCTCAGCGGTCAATGCAGTGAAAACTAGCCTAGCAGTGGAGTTGTTCATCTCCGGAGAGTCGTGAAACCGGTGCCTCTAGAGAAAAAGTTTTTCTAAGTACTTAAGGCTGTCGCTCTTGGTGGTTGGGAACCTTCCTTAAACTGTAGGTCCCCCTCCCACCACCAAGTAAGTGTGTGGGAGGTGTGTAAAGGATAGGGAAGAAGGGGCAAGAAAAATGTAAATCCTTAGGGGACACATATAGAAGCTTCCATCCAGTAAATAATAAACATATGTAAACTATTTCTACTTTACAGAATGCAGTTCACAGACTCAGGGGAATCCTGATAGCGAATATAATTCTCGTCCTTCTCCTTCTGCTAGCACGCCAAATTCACTCGAACGGACTTCTCCAGAGGAGCATCCTTTCCTTGACATGTCCAGGTCACCTATCACCAGGCATTCTTCTATTAATATACTTGGATATTCACTTAAAAAACTTGGTTATCTACGGCTTACTCCCCACACAAGAAAGGAACTTCGATTCGAATTTCGAAGATACGTTTTTGCAGCTGATAATCGAATTAGATTGCTAACAGAAAGAAAGAGGTTTATACCCACGCCACTTCAGGAACAAATTGTATTAACAGCATCTAATGGTGACATTTTTGCAATATTAGATTATAGCGGGTTTCTCCGTGGATTATATAGAGCAGCGAAACATAATCCGCGAGTAAAAATAAATATGATAAGCGGCGCAGTTGAAAATTTAACCCCAGAGGAAATGAGGGATTGTCCTGTAGGGAAAAATCACGCAATCTTTCCAACCAGTTTTTCAAAAGCTTTTGCAGATCATGATTCTTTACAGTTTGAAGAAAATTCCAATAGGGAACATAATCCTGGTTCTTCTTCGTTTGCTAGACAACATTCACCGGTCCCGACTACTCCTCAGATGTCTTCTCTTCCTGTCAGACCCAGGTCTCCTCCGGGTAGGCCTCCTTCTGATCGAGTACTTGGACTTAATATTAAAAGACTTGGATACATTCGGCTTATCCCTCGGACAAATGAGTACCGGAGATTCGAATTTCGACGTTACGTTATTTCTGCTGATTCACCAATTAGAGTGCAATGGCGAAGTAAAATTATGCACGTGGCAACCCGAGGATATATTGTATTATCAACATCCAATGGTGAGGTTTTTGCATTACTTGAGTATACTGGAACTCTTCGTGGATTATATATGGGAGATAAAAATCATGCAAGAATAAAAATAAACATGATGAACGGTGCAGTTGAAAAAATGAGTGCAGCTGAAATAAGCGAATGTCATGTAGGCGAAGGCTACCCAATATTCCCACGTTGGTTTAAGTCAGTTGTTTCAAAGGCAGATTCTCTACAGCATGTGTATCATTAATCCAATAGAAGAAACATAAACTAGAATATGATATTCTTTGTAATTTATAGTCGGATAGAAATGAAATAAGAAGTTTTGAATACCAATGTATTATAGTTATTCAGTATTATTTCTCCCTGTTTTTTGCTAATCCCCATAAGGTCATTCAAATTTTATTCTTTCAATATTTAAAATTCACACCGTGACACGATTTGCAGTTTAAAGACCCGAATTTTTTGAAAACACCATACCGGTTGAACTGCTAAAAGAACTTTAATCATTTTCCGTTGTATAGTATAATTTATAAGGATTTAAATACGTTTGAAAAACAAACAAAAAATTAAACAAAAATTTCTGATTCAATTTCGTGTCTTAAAAGTACTTTAATTTTTTTAAATATAAAGATTTTAATTACTCAAGATTTTCTCAAAGGAGAGCGTAATCGAAATAACTTTTTAACGCTCGAAAATTTTCATTTTTAGTGCAGTCGAGTAGCCTCATTATCCAGACATAATGACAATTTTTAATTGAATTTGCAACTAAGATGTAGAAGCGATTTTTGATTGTTTAAAGTTTAAAATTTTGCATTAATGCATATAATGAACAAATGTTTATTCTTTTATAGTTCTCCTACCACTTGGTAAACAATTTGTCTGCTATATAATATATTATATTATTCATAAGTGATATTATCTGTTATTAAATAATTCTAATGTCAAATAAAATTGTAATATAATTATCGAGTGTTGGTTTCTTAAGTAACATTTTGACGATAAAATCAATTTCTTATATAAGCAGAGTATTTTTTAAGTGATTTCAAGAATTTTATCAATATTTAAAGGCTAATTTATTCGTATTTTTAAAAAAATTAAAGGATTTCACTTGATCAAAATCGCAAGATTAAAATCCATTGCTTAAAATTTTAAATCAAGTATGCTGTTTTGTTTAGGAAAGAATTTTTTGTTTCATTTTGAAGCTAAAATTTAGAAAGTAAACCAATTATTTAGTTAAAAAGTTAGTTTAAAAGTGCATGCACAAAAAATGTTGCGAAAAAGGAAATGGTTTAAAATAATTTAAAAATTAGGCAAACAATTTTAATTTGTTAAAACAATGTCAAAGTGCCATAATTCGTAAACATTTATTATTTTCTGGTAGTATTGGCGAAAACTTTCTGACTTCTTCTGGCAAAGAATGGTAAATTTGGTAATAACTTATTTACTTCACATAATGTAGATTGCTCATTGAATTTCTCTACTGATCTCTTAATATTTTCAAGAACCCTTCATTTTATAACCCTTAATGTTACCGAATCTGTTGAAGGTTCTGTTAATAAATCTTCAATTTTTCCCGCAGCGTCGGTCTAACACAGGGAACTCGTTCGATGACTCTTTTTGTGGCTGATGAATATTTGAGTAAAGTTTCGATGTATGCTCGGTATGCATAAGCATTGTTTGGTGGGGATACGAGTTTTTGACTAAAGTAGAAGTGCACCTGATTGACGATTGAGTTAAGTAGTTTTTCTAATGGAGCCACTTCGTTCACATTTGTAGGCTTTGCTGCAGATTTTTTGAAATTAAAAGGAGTTTTGTTGTCAGCCGCGCGCAAATGGAAAGGTCCCCGAAGAAGCTTACAGTTCCATGTTCTTTCTGATATCTCGAAATGACATAAACTTTTGATATACGGCCCCCTTCTACTTGTGTCGAATAATATCCCACGTAATGACTTATTCTCTGTTCATTTCTTTCTCTCCTTGTTTTCTTCTTGTGTTATTCCCAAAACAAACATAGGATACAGGCTTTATATCTTTTCTGATAAATTTGTTCAAAATGAAACGTCACAGTGGGAGTATTAATCTTACATTTCTCGTTTACGGGTTTTCTCAATCCATAACAGTTCCAACAGTTTGAGTGGTTGCTCTGGGCTTTGTAGGGAAACCTTGTAATTTTTCTTTTGTTTTCGATTACAATATTTCCAAAACGTGATTTTTTCTAAACGCTCTGCCCCAGTTTGCAATATAAAGACTTATTAAAAACATAGCTTGCAGTTGCCAACTGTGTCAGTGGCTTGTTTATGAATTCGCTCACATGTGGCTCTTCGTGAGTTCTCTAAAGGAAAAATTCTGGCTGCACACGTTTTTCTATTGTTGCTTAAGTTTTAAAATATACAAACTTTTTGGTAAACAGAAACTTTAGTCCTTTACTTTAACCGTCGCATTTCATTATGTCAGTTCGAAAAATCTCGTGTTTTGAAAAAAACAGTAATACTCAATCTTTAAATTTTCAAATGAAAATTAATTAATTATGATGATAATAATAACAAATTTCAGGCAAGAAAATTATCTCAGAAGCACGATCTTGACACATGTACTGTCGTGAGAAATTTTAATAGAATTTCAAACGTCTGATCTGCGCCAGGCTAAAATGTAAAAGGTCTAGTCTAAGTCTAATCAGCGCCAGAAAATTTTTTCACCTACTTTAGCGCATAGTCACATTTGCGTAATGCTTCAAGTTATTTTGCATAATCATTTAACGACAATTTTTTACTAAGTGTTGAAAAAAATATATATCATTTATATAATTAAGCAGGATACAAAAAATTTTTGTTTTTGTTTATTCCTTAACAAATCTGATGTTTTCTTGAAAATAAAATTGATAATAAAATTAGAACTTCTATTGTTTACACCATATATATATATATATATATATATATATATATATATATATATATATATATTGAAACACAATCGTATCATCTCTGCCTATTTCACATAGTACAAAGAGATTTTCGATCGACTACAGGCATCGGGTGTCTTAACATCCATCTGGCAAGTGTTGAAGTAAGAATTATGAAAATTGTCTTGTGTGCGGCCCGTTAATCTAATATTTATATAAGTAAGTGATTTTTTCGAGGTGTTTTAGTGAAAAAGTGTTGTACAGAGCATTTTGTCCGAGGACTCAAGAGAAATCTCTTCTTTTCAACGAGATGCTTAATGGCCTGTAAAAGTTAAAAGTACTTAATGAGGAAATATACTTATTTTAACGTGTAGCAGTAACCTTTCTTGCTCAATTCCGTTAAATATTTAGTCTATCCTTGTGCCGTATTGAGACGCCACTGATTGTTTTTGTTCGATTGTTTTAGTTTCTGGGAAGTTATAGCAAGTGTCAACACTTTAATCGGCACTATCTGAGATTTTGAATATATTTGTTAACAATGAGGACGTATTAATATGTGCTGGTTTCGTTTACTGAAATTAAAGTATAAAACAAAATTTTAAAGTACTTATAAGAAAAAAATGATCAAAAATAGAATTATGTTATTTACGATGTCTTCAAAAACTGTTTTCAAATATAGCTTCTTGACGTTAAAATAATTTTTTAACCAAAACGTGCATAAAATTAACCAAAAGTGACTTGGTTATATACGAGACTGTCACGTCACGAGCAAATAGACGAGGGCAGAACGGAAATTTAGAAAGAGGAAGATCAGATTGATGATTATGACAGGGTGGTATGACCTGAAAATTTATTTTTGTTTGTGGGTACGTTGTCACTTTTCAGTTCTGTGGCAACTGTGTCAATTTTCAGTATTTTAAAATCAGAGCGTGATGGTCAGATTAAGAACAGATTTAATATAAAGTCATAGAACAGATAGATAGTAATAAAATATTGCCTTACATGTACCTTTTCTCTTAAGAAAGGGCAGGAGAGAGAGTTGCTTTGGTCATTGGATCTCACAATGCACAAGCACGTTTCGCAATTAGTAGTGCCATACGGAGCCCTAAACAGCTACCCAATTCACACTTGAGTTATTACCACAAATGTTAACACCGAGGACTTTACTCGAGAAAGACTCAATTTACCTTGACCTAAAGTCTCAGCTGACGGGACTTAGTACTCGACCCGAACAAGGTCACTATTTAAAATTTAAGCCTTAAAGTACGCGACTTTGTCAAAGTGATACGTTGCACGTAGAACGAGTGGAAAGCATAACTGCTTAAACCTAAAGACAAATCTACAGGAAAGAATCGGGTTTTATATCGTTCTACGTCCATGTGTAAAACGGTAAGTTTTCATTTGTAAGAAACTACTGTGCAATGTTAAAACTGTAATAACAGGTTTTTTTCAGCTTGCTCTAAATTACAACTGTAGTAAAATTTGTTAGGAGCAGAAATTGCTCAATTTGGTTCAAATTAAAAATGTAATAACATGTTTTTATTTAATACGTTCTGCTTTGAATTAAGTTTCAATTTTCTCGGCTGGAGAGTATTTACGTATACTGAGACTATCGGTGTTCGCTTTCATCTTTTTTTGTTTTAATACGTGTCACTTGATACTCGCGAGCCTCGCTATGGCATATGATGACTAACGGCTGCCGCTGTCTGCGTCAATCGGCAATCGCATATGTCTCTTCTTGTTCTTTCAGGAATACGATCATTGTATATTAACTTGACCATAGGTGATACCTTTAGTCAGACACTTTCGGTTATAGTGTGTCTGACTATATATCGGTTTGTCCAATAAGTGCGTTACTCATTAATAATCAACTGAAGTATAAGGTTAAAAGATTATTACTTAATATATAAAACCGTGAGTATTTATACTTCAGGTAGTCATTTAGCTTGTATTATATTTAAACTATATTAAATATAAATACACTCTTATTGATGACATTTATGCCTATGGTTATTCTATAATGGTAGAATCGACATTACAGTTTCTTCGGTAGAAGTTACCATAGTTAGATTCAAACTCAGAGAGAAACGTTAATACGCGCGTTTATAATTGGTGGTAAAGTCAGAGATGAAGAGGGAGACTCCTCAACGCCAACAAAAAGAGAATGCGTAAAAATTGGTATAGGAAGTCGATGGTATCTTTGATGCTGTTCA
>JAAAKG020195290.1:0-24171 GCA_010014905.2 Druon quercuslanigerum
ACCGCGGAAGGAATGGTTAGAATGTGTGAATGAGACCCTAGTTAGAAGGGACATAAGAAGCCATAGAAACACGAGAGAACAAAGTTTTCAAGCAATTTTAAAGGATTTAAAAATATTTAACAGATTTTAATGATGGCAAAAAGTTTGGAACGATGTCAAAAAGTTTCAAAAGATTTCAAGATTTCAAAAATTTCAAAAAATTTCAAATATTGAAAATTTTGATTAGAGGCTCCAAAAATTTCCCAAATTTTTCTAAAAGATTGTAAACATTTCAAAGTTTTCAAATATTTACAAAATTTTCAAAGGATTTCGAAGATTTCGCAAAAATTTCTAAAACACTTTAAATATTTCTAAGATTTTCGCAAATTTTATAAAATTTCAATATTATAAACTTAAAATTATAAACTTTTTAAACAATTTCAGAGGATTTAAAAATATCTAAGAGATATTAAAAAGAATTCAGAAAAATTTCGACAATTTTAAAGGATTTTAAAGATTTCAAAAAGTTTAAAAAGATTTCGAAAATATTTGAAACATTTCAAGGATTTCCAAAATTTTTAAAAAAGTCTAAAATATTTTAAAGATTATCAAGGCTTTCCGAAAATTTTAAATGACTAAAATATATTTAAAAGATTTTAGAGAGAATTAAGGAAGACTTCAAAAATTTCAAAAGATTTTAACGATTGCAAAAATGTTGTTTTTCGTAATTTTGATTTTAAATATTTCAAAAAGTTTTAAAAGATTTCAACAATTTCAAATATTGAACATTTTGATTAAAGGCTTCAAAAATTTCAAAAGAGATTTCTATAAGATTGTAAACATTTCAAAGATTTCAAACTTTTTTAAAAAATTTGAAAGGTTGCTAAAACATTTGGAATATTTCAAGGATTTAAAAAAATTTAAAATAATTTTAAAGGATTAAAAATGAGTTCAAAGTTTTCTAAAAATTTTCGAATTTTCAAATATTTCAAACATTACAAAAGTTTTAAAATGATTTCAAGTATTTTGCACAAGTTTCAATCATTTTATAAAAAATTGACAAAGATTTCAGACATCACTGAAATTTCAAGGATTTCATAGGATTTCAAATATTTTACTTTTTTAAGGTTTCAAAATATTAAAAGAAAATTTTAATTTCAAAAAATTCAAAGATTTCAACAAATTTCATAAAATCTCAAAGGAATAAAAACGATTTAAAAGTTTTCAGAAAATGTTAAAAGATTTAGAAATATTTAACAGATTTTAAAGAGAAGTTAGAAAAATTTTAAAAGATTTTAAAGATTTCAAAAAGTTTCAAAAGATTTTAAAAAGATTTTAAACATTTCAAAGATTTCAAAAAATTAAAAAAAATTTATAATTGCAAAAGATTTCAAAGTTAAAAGAAAAATCAAATATTTCATTTCACATTTCATATTCACTTCAAATATTTCCATTTCAAATAATTTCAAAAGTTTTCAAAAAGTTTGAAGTATTTCGCAAATATTTTTTAAACATTTTAAAGATTGCAACGAATTTCTTTTTTTGCAATTTTAAAGAACTGAAAATGATATAAAGGTTTTCCGCAAATTTTAAATGACATAAATATAATTAAAAGATTTTAAAGATTGCAAAAAGTTTGAAACGATTTGAAATGAATAGAAATGATTTCAAAGTTTTCAAAACATTTTAAAAGATTTAAAAATATTGAAAAATGTTAGAAAGAATTTAGAAAAATTTGGAAAATTTAAAAAGATTTTAAAGGTTTAAAAAAGTGTCAAAATATCTTAAAGATTGTAAATATTCAAACTTTTATTTAAGATTTCAAAGATTTTCTACAGAGTTCTGAAGGATTTTAAACATTTTAAAAATTGCAACAAATTAAAGAAAAAAGTTTTAATGTCAAAGGATGAAAAGTTTTAACAAAATATCAAAAAATGTCAAAAGATTTCAAATTCTTTTTAAAATTTTAAGATTTAAAAAGTTTAACAATATTTCGCAACGATTACTAAAACATTTTTAAAATTTCAACAAATTTTATAAAATTTCAAAAAATTTAAGAATTGAAAATGATTTCAAGTTTATAAAAAATTTTGAACTACTTAAATATATCTACTAGATTTTAGAAAGAATTTGGTAAGATTTCGTAAAGATTTATAAAACATTTTTAATATTTCAAAGATTTCAATAGATTTCATAAAATTTCAAAGGAATGAAAATGATTAAAAAGTGAAATTTTTTAAGAATATTTCCAAAATTTGAAAAATTTTCAAAAAATTTCAAAAAGATTTTAAACATTTCAAAGATTTCAAATGTTTAAAATATTTCACAAATCTTTCTAAAACCTTTTAAAGATTTCAACAAATTTCCTTTTTTCAATTTTTAAAGACTGAAAATGATACTAAGGTTTTCCGCAAATTTTAAATGACTTAAATATATTTAAAAGATTGTAAAAATTGCAAAACGTTTGTAACGATTTCAAAGATTTCAAAAATTTCAAAATTTCAAAAGATTTCAAATATTGAAAACTTTGATTAAAGGCTTCTAAAATTTCCCAAAGATTTCTAAAAGATGGTAAACATTACAAATATTTAACAAAATTTCAAAAGATTTCAAAAGATTTCAAACATTTCTAAAACATTTTTAATGATTCAAGGATTTTAATCAATTTTTTTTTAAATGAGTTCAAAATTTTCTAAACATTTTAAAAGATTTCAAAAGTTTTCAAATTTTAAATATTTCAAATATTTCAAAAGTTTCAAAAGATTTTAAAGATTTCAAAGATTTTTAAGATTTGACAAACATTTTAAGGATTTCAAAAGATTTTAGAGAGACCCAAAAGATTTCAAAATATTTGGATAGATTTCCCAAAACTTTCAAAAGATTTCAGCCTAAAAATTTCCAAAAAATCTAAGAGTTCAAATATGAAAAAATATTTAAAAATTTTTTAATGATTCAAAAAGAGTTTTAAAGGTTTAAAATATATCGTAAATCTGTCCAAAAGATTTTAAAGAATTTCGATAAATTTCAAATTTTTCAAAAAACTCCAAAGAGAACACTCCAAAGATTTGAAAAATTCATTTCCAGGATTTTTTTGAAAGTTTTAACATATAAAAAGTAAAATTTTATTTCGAACGATTAAAATATTTCTAAAACATTTTCAATATTTCAAAGATTTCAAAAAGATTTCTAACAGTTTGTAAACATTTCAAAGTTTTCAAATATTTTTAAAAATTTCAAATATTGCTAAAACATTT
Organism: Druon quercuslanigerum; assembly: GCA_010014905.2. Taxonomy (NCBI): domain Eukaryota; kingdom Metazoa; phylum Arthropoda; class Insecta; order Hymenoptera; family Cynipidae; genus Druon; species Druon quercuslanigerum. The sequence goes on from JAAAKG020195290.1 coordinate 3,234, forward strand.
TGAAAATTTCAAGGATTTTAACCAATTTTAAATAATTTCATAGGATCGAAAATGAGTTCAAAGTTTTCTACAATTTTTAAGATTTCCAAAATTTCCAAATTTTCAACTATTTCAAACATTACAAAAGTTTCAAAAGATTTCAAAGATTTCAACATATTTTAAGAGATTTCAAAATTTCAAGAGATTTCAGAAAGACCCAAAATATTTAAATAGATTTCCCAAAGCTTTCAAAAGACTTCAGCCTAAAAATGTCAAAACAATTTAAGACTTCATAAAATATCAAATGAATGAAAATGTTTTCAAAGTTTACAAAAAATTTTTAAAGATTTGAAAAAATTTAGAAAATTTAAAAAGATGTTAAAGGTTTAAAAAAGTTTCAAAATATCTAAAAGACTGCAAATATTTAAACTTTTTTTAAGATTTCAAAGATTTCAATGGATGAAAAGTTTCAAAATATGTGAAAAAATTTCAAAAGATTTCAAATACTTTTTGAAATTTCACAACGATTACCAAAACATTTTAAAGATTTCAACAAATTTTATAGAATTTAAAAAAAATTTAAAGAAATGAAAATGACTTCAAGGTTATAAAAAATTTTTGAACGGCTTAAATATATCAAACAAATTTTAGAAAGAATTTGGAAAGATTTCGTAAAGATTTCTTAAACATTTTTAATATTTCAAAGATTTCAACAAATTTTTATGAAATTTCAAAGGAATAAAAATGATTACAACGTTTTTAAACAATTTCAAAGTATTTAAAAAAAATCGAACAGATTTTAAGAAGTCGTCAGAAAAATTTCGAACATTTTAAAAGTATTAAAAAAAAGTTTCAAAAGATTTCGAAAAGATTTTAAACATTTTAAAGATTTCAAAATTTTTTTAAAAAGTTCTAATTGGAAAGGATTTCAAAGTTTAAAAAAAAGTCCATTTCAAATCATTTTAAGAGATTTTAAAAGGTTTAAAATATTTTGAAAATATTTCCAAAACATTTTAAAGATTATCAAGGCTCTGCGGAAGTTTTAAATGACTTAAATATATTTTAAAGATTTTAGAAAGAATTCAGAAAGTGTTCGAAAATTTCAAAAGATTTTAAAGATTGCAAAAATTTTGGTTTTCGTAATTTTGATTTTAAATATTTCAAAATGTTTCAAAAGATTTCAACACTTTCAAATCTTGAACATTTTGATTAAAGGCTTCCAAAATTTCCAAAAGATTTCTAAAAGATTGTAAATATTTAAAAGCTTTCCAATATTTTTAAAAAATTTTTTAAATATTAAAAAAAATTCAAAATATTTCCAAAAATTTCAAAGATTGATAAAAAATTTTGAATATTTCAAGGATTTTAACAAATTTATAATAACTTCAAAAGATTAAAAATGAGTTCAAAGTTTTCTCAAAAATTTTCAAATATTTTAAACATCACAAAAGTTTTAAAAGATTTTAAATATTTAAACATATTTCAAAGATTTTTAGGATTTAAGAAATATTTTAAGGAATTCAAGAGATTTCAGAAACACCCAAAAGATTTCAAAATATTTGAATAGATTTCCCAAAGCTTTCGAAGCATTTCAGCTTTAAAATGACAAAATAATTTAAGAGTTCAAATGTGAAAAAATATTTAAAAAATGTTTTAAAGACTCAAAAATACTTCTAAAGGTTTAAAATATTTCGAAAGGTTTAAAAGATTTCGCAAATCTGTAACAGATTTTAAAGTATTTCAAAAAATTTCAAAGTTTTCAAAAAATTTCAAAATATTTCAAAGACTTAGAACAAAGATTTAGAACCTTCCAAAGATTTGATTTTTCAAGGTTTCAAAATATTAAAAGAAAAATTTAATTTAAAAAGATTCAAAAATTTCTAAGTCATTTTTAATATTTCAAAGATTTCAACAATTTTCATAAAATATCAATTGAATGAAAATGTTTTCAAAGTTTTTGAAAAGTTTTTAAAGATTTAAAAATATTAAAAAATGTTAGAAAGAATTGAGAAAATTTTATAAAATTTAAAAATATTGTAATGGTTTAAAAAAGTTTCAAAAGACCTCAAAGATTAGAAAAATTTTTTGTTTAAGATTTCAAAGATTTTCTAAATATTTCTAAAGGATTCTAAACATTTTAAAGATTTCAACAAATTAAAAAATAAATATTTACTTTCGAAGGATAAAAAGTTTGAACAAAATATCAAAAAGGGTCAAAAAATTTCATAAGTTTAAAAAGATTTCGTAACGATTACTAAAACATTTTAAAGATTGCCACAAATCTTATAAAATTTAAAAAAATTTAAGAATTGAAAATTATTTCAAGTTTATAAAAAAATTTTGAACTATTTAAATATATCTACTAGATTTTAGAAAGAATTTGGAAAGATTTCAAAAAGATTTATAAAACATTTTTAATATTTCAAAGATTTCAATAGATTTCATAAAATTTCAAAGGAATGAAAATGATTACAAAGTTTTCAAACATTCTTAAAGGATTTAAAAATATTTAACAGATTTTTTTTAAAAAGTCAGAAAAATTTCGACAATTTTAAAATATTTTTAAAATTTCAAAATGTTTCAAAAGATATCGAAAAAATTTTAAGCATTGAAAATATATCAAAAAAACTTTTTTTTAAAGTTATAACTGCAAAGGATTTCAAAGTTTAAAAAAATATCAATTTCAAATAATTTCAAAAGATTTCAAAAGGTTTAAAATATTTCGCAAATATTTTTAAAACATTTTAAAGGTTTCAACAAATTTTCTTTTTTCAATTTTAAAATACTGAAAATGATGTCAAGGCTTTCCGCAAATTTCAAATGACTTAAACATATTTAAAAGATTTTAAAGATTTGCAAAAAGTTTGGAACGATTTTAAATATTTCAAAAAGTTTCAAAAATTTCAAAAGATATCAAATATTGAAAATTTTTATTAAAGGCTTCAAAAATTTCCCAAAGATTTCTAAATGATTGTAAACATTTCAAAGATTTCAAATATTTAAAAAAAATTCAAAAGATTTAAAATATTTCAAACATTACAAAAGTTTTAAAATATTTCAAAGATTTCAACATATTTCAAAGATTTTTAAGATTTAACAAACTTTTTAAGGATTTCAAGAGATTTCGGGCGGACCCAAAAGATTTCAAAATATTTGGATAGATTTCCTAAAGATTTCAAAAGATTTCAGTTTAAAAATGTCAAAACAATTTAAGAGTTCAAATATAAAAAAATATTTTTAAATGTTTTAAAAATTTTAAAAGATTTCTAAAGGTTTACAAGATTTTGCAAATCTGTAACAGATTTTAAAGGATTTCGAAAAATTTCAAAGTTTTCAAAAAAATTTTAAATATTTCAAAGATTTCGATTGAGAACATGCCAAAGATTTGAAAAATAAAAAATAATAAATAAATAGTACTTCAAAAAACTTGAAATGATTTCAAAGATTAAAAATTTTTCAAAATTATTTCAAGGATTTTGCGCAGGTTTCAATGACTTTATAAAAAATTCACAAAAATTTGCAGAAATCACTACAATTTCAAGGATTTGAAAGGATTTCAAATATTTAAACTTTTTTAAGATTTTAAAGATTTGTTACAGATTTTTAAAGGATTTTAAACATTTTAAAAATAATGAACAGATTTTAAAAAGAAGTCAGAAGAATTTCAAAAGAGTTTAAAGATTTTAAAAAGTTTCAAAAGATTTAAAACATTTCAAAGATTTCAAAAAATTTGAAAAAAGTTCTAATTGCAAAGGATTTTAAAGTTTAAAAAAATGTCCGTTTCAAATCATTTTAAAAGATTTCAAAAGGTTTAAAATATTTCGCAAATATTTCTCAAAAATTTTAAAGTTTTCAACAAATTTATTTATTTTTTTTTAATTTTACAGGACTGAAAATGATATCAAGATTTTCCGCAAATTTTAAATGACTTAAATATATTTAAAAAGATTTTAAAGATAGCAAAAAGTTTGGAACGATTTTAAAGGTTTCAAAAAGTTTCAAAAGAATTCAAAAATTTCAAAAGATTTCAAATATTGAAAATTTTGATTAAAGGCTTTTAAAATTTCCCAAATATTTCTAAAAGATTGTAAACATTTCAAAAGATTTAAAAAATTTATTTCGAAGATTTGAAAGGATTTCAAATATTTTAATTTTTTTAAGGTTTCAAAATATTAAAAGAAAGATTAAATTTCAAAAGATTCAAAGATTTCTAAAACATTTTTAATATTTCAAAGATTTCAACAAATTTAATAAAATATCAAACGAATGAAAATGATTTCAAAGTTTTCAAAAAATTTTTAAAGATTCAGAAATATTACAAAATGTTAGAAAGAATTTATAAAAATTTAGAAAATTTAAAAAGATTTTAAAGGTTTAAAAAAGTTTCAAAATATCTCAAAGATTACAAATATTTAAACTTTTTTTCAAGAGTTCAAAGATTTCGGAAAAATTTCGCAAAGATTTCTAAAACATTTTAAATATTTCAAACATTTCAACAAATTTCATAAAAGTTTAGAGAATTGAAAGTGATTACAAAGTTTTCAAACAATTTTTAAAGGATTTAAAAATATTTAACAGATTTTAAAAATAAGTCAGAAAAATTTTATAAGATTTTAAAGATTTCAAAAAGTTTCAAAAGATTTCGAAAATATTTTAAACATTTCAAAGATTTCATAAAATTAAAAAAAAAGTTCTGATTGCAAAGGATTTTAAAGTTTAAAAAAAATATCCGCTTCAAATCATTTTATAAGATTTCAAAAGGTTTAAAATATTTCGAAAATATTTCTAAAACATTTTAAAGATTTCAAGAAATTTATTTTTTTCAATTTTAAAGGACTGAAAATGATATCAAGTTTTTCCGCAAATTTTAAATGACTTAAATATATTTAAAAGATTGTAAAGATTGCAAAACGTTTGGAACGATTTTGAAGATTTCAAAAAGTTTCAAAAGGTTTCAAAAATTTCAAAATTTTCAAAAGATTTCAAATATTGACAATTTTGATAAGAGGCTTCTAAAATTTCGCAAAGATTTCTAAAAGATTGTAAACATTTCAAATATTTAAAAAAATTTCAAAACATTTCAAAACATTTCAAAGATTTCGCAAAGATTTCTAAAACATTTTAAACGATTCAAAGATTTTAACAAACTTTTTTAAAAGAAGTTCAAAAATTTCTAAACTTTTTAAAAGATTTCAAAAATTGTCAATTTTTCAAATAGGTCAAATTTTATTAAATGAAAAAAAATTTTTTAATTGAAAATAATTTCAAGGTTTTAAAACACTTTTAAACGACTTAAATATATCTAACAGATTTAAGAAGGAATTTGGAAAGATTTCTTAAAAATTTCTAGAACATTTTTAATATTTCAAAATATTTAATAGATTTTAAAAAAATGTCAGAAAAATTTCAAACATTTTATAAGTATTTGAAGATTTCAAAAAGTTTCAAAAGATTTCGAAAAATTAAAAAAAAGTTCTCATTGCAAAAGATTTCAAAGTTAAAAAAATATCCATTTCAAATAATTTCAAAATATTTCAAAAGGTTTAAAGTATTTTGCAAATATTTCTCAAACATTTTAAAGATTTTGACCAATTTTTTTTTCAATTTTAAAGGACTGAAAATGATATCAAGGTTTTCTGAAAATTTTAAATCCCTTAAATATATTTAAAAATATTTTACAAAGAATTCAGCAAGAGTTCGAAAATTTTGAAATATATTAAAGATTGTACAAAATTTGTCACGATTTTAAATATTTTAAAAAGTTTCAAAAGGTTTCAAAAATTTCAAATTTTGAAAATTTTGAATAAAGGCTTCAAAATTTTTCAAAAGATTTCTAAAAGTTTGTAAACATTTCAAAGATTTCAAAGATTTCAACATATTTAAAAGATTTTTAAGATTTAATAAACATTTTAAGGATTTCAAGAGATTTCAGAAAGACCCAAAATAGTTCAAAATATTTGAAAAGATTTCCCAAAGCTTTCAAAAGATTTCAGCTTAAAAATGTCAAAATAATTTAAGAGTTCAAATGCAAAAGATTTCATAAATGTAGATTTAGAACATTCCAAAGATTTGAAAAATTTAAGAATATCCAAAAGATTGCAAATATTTAAACTTTTTTTTAATTTTGAGAATGATCGCATTATTTTATTAGAAAAAATAAATAAATTAATATGTTTTTCGATTAAACAATAATTTTGCATAAACAATTATTGAGAAGTGTTTTATTATTTTTACATTGCACAATCATTATTATTAACAACTGAAATGTTAATGACTAATTAATGAGCAATTTATTATTTAATAATTAATATTCAGTAGTTAGTTCTATTGAACCTCGAGAACAAACCTGTAAATTAGCTGCTGATGAATTTGGCTTTCGGGTCGAACGTAATTAATTCCATATAGTTAATAATTAATCCAAACATTTCGGCACACAATAGTGGCCTTCGTCAGTGGATTCGCTTATTTTGGAAAAAATTAAATAATTTATAGTTAGGAACGTAATTTATGAAAATTATTTCAAAGATTTTATTGATTTAAAATGCCTTTTTTCAATAAAAATAATATTTCACCTAATAAAAAACTTAATTTTTAACAAAATTTAAAGAATCTTTCAAAACTAGTTTAAAAAATCTTTTTAATTAAATGTTAAGAGATCTTACTAAACTTACAAAAAAGTTTAAGAATGGTTTAGCATGACTAAAGTTCACTCCATCCACAATTATTTTAAAATAAATGAGAATGTAATAATTGAATAATTATTTATTCATTATTTTTTAAGACAAAATTAACGGAGAAACGTCGTTTTTGTAATTTAAACAAATTTCCGGGAGGCAGCGTTTGTAGCCGACAAGTTTAGTAGCCTCATTTTGTAGCCTCATTTCGTTATGAGTGGGTGCACAGCTTCATTAAGAGGGAAGACTCAAATCTTCATGTCTTTTAGTGACCCTGTTTAAAATCACGTGTAATCTCGCGATATGAATAATTTATAAAGACAGTTTCTCGTTTTAAATGAAAATTCAAATCCGCGAAAAAAAATTGAAATTTAAGGTAATAGGTTCATTTCTAAATAATTCCTCTTTAACTTTTAAAATTTAACTATAATAAAAAAATTTTTAGAAACTAAGAAAAATTAAATCTAATACAAGAATTTTTCATATCTAGAGGTGAGGCCGAATTTTAAAAACTCACATAGAATTCAAAAGATTATAAAAGATTTGAATAAAATTCACAAAGGTTCCAGAAGATTTCACAAAGATTTCAGAAGACTTTAGAAAGATTCTACAATGGTCTTCAAATATTTTTTTGAAAATAGTTCATTCGTACTTAAAATATTTTTAAATATTTCAACAAGATTTCACAAAGATTGCAAATATTTCACGAATGTGAAATAGACTTGAATGTTTTGACCTCTCTTGAAATTGGAAATCTTTGTGAACCCCAAAATGAATGAATAATAAATAAAAAATCAGCCTTTGTAAAAAAAGGATTATGATAAGAGTAAAAATAAAATGACAGTGTTACATCTTGCGTAAGTATATGTTGGTCAAGGCAATTGGGTTAAGTGTATCGGCAAACCTTTTACCAGTCGCTCGCGTTGCAATTTGTAAAATAAACTTTTTTTTACAACTGCTTCAATGAATGGAACGAGGTAAATTCGCGCGTATGCAAATCCGTAGTTTTGCTTACGCCGAACTTTCGATACACGAGAGAGGTTCTTGTTCAGTACAAAAAAAAATCAGTCGAAACGAGAGCAGAAGATTTTTCTCGTAAAAGTGGTTATTTGAAAGAAAGCAGGGTTGGCTTCATTCCAAGCTTTTCTGCATTCAATGCAGGTTTCCCTCCTTGTGGAAGGTTTTCTCAAACATTATTGTACAAATAAAAATTTTAAATTAGCTAAATGCAAATTTATTCTGTTGTATAATAATTGTCTTTGTACGCTTGCAGTTTAGAATAGTATAGAATATATCTAACGTCTTTAGAGACTACATGGAGCCATAAATTACTTTTTTTTTTAAATTAATTAATTTTTTTCGGAAAAAGGATATTATTTTCGACTGTACGTTGCGTATTTTCCCATTAAGCTACTAGAGATATCGAGAGAAGAATCCTTTTTCAGAAATGCACGTATTATTATGCCAGGTATTACAAGTCGAATTTTTCAAGGAATCTGTATTATCATAAGAGAATAACAGAATTTCTTAACGTCTTTACAGGCTAGATGGAGCTATAAATTACTTTTTTTAAATTATTTTTTTCTTCTTTCGTTACGCTTGGAATCAAACCACAGTACTTCCGATTGTAGCTCACATGCTTTTCCATTAAGCTACTAGGGATATCGAGAGAATAATCCTTTTCCAGAAATACAAGCATTTTTGTGTCAGGTGTTACAAGTCAACATTTTCAAGGAATCTGTATTATTATCATGAGAAAATAACAGAATTTTTTAATTTATTTACAGTCTAGGTGGAACTATGAATTTTTTTTAATTAACTTTCTTCCCGACAAAAGATCTTCTCCTTTCGCTCCGCTGAGAAGCAAACCACAAAATCTCCGATTTAGGTCGGGTGTTTTCCCATTAAGCTATTATATTAGAGAGATAGAGGGAAGAATCCTTTTCCAGAAAGACAAGCATTTGTGCCAGGTGTTACAAGTCGTATTTTTCAAGGAATCTGTATTATTATCATCTGAGAATAACAGAACTTCTTAACGTCTTTACAGACTAAATTAAGATATAAACTAGTTTTTTAAATTAATTTTATTCTGAAAAATATCTTCTTTCGCTTCACTGGGAATCGAACCGCAGAACTCCCGATTGTAGGTTGCGTACTTTCCCATTAAGCTACTAGAGATATCGAGAGAAGAATCCTTTTCCAGAAATACAAGTATTATTATTCCAGGTGTTACAAGTTGAAATTTTCAGGGAATCTGTATTATTATCATCAGAGAATAACATCATTTTTTAACTTATTTACAGTCTAGATGAAACTATGAATTACTTCATTTTTTTAATTAACTTTTTGTCTGAAAAAAGATCTTCTTTCGCTCCGCTTGGAATCGAACCACAGAACTTCCGATTTAGGTCGGGTGTTTTCCCATTAAGCTACTAGAGATATCGAGAGAAGAATCCTTTTCCAGAAATACAAGCATTTTTGTGCCAGGTATTACAAATCAAATTTTTCAAGGAATCTGTGTTATTATCAACAGAGAATAAAAGAATTTTTTATATATTTACAGTCAAGATGTAACTAAGAATTACTTTTTTTTTAAATTAACTTTTTTTCCAAAAAGTGTTCTCCTTTCGCTCCGCTTAGAAGCGAACCACAAAACTTTCAATTTAGGTTGTGTGCTTTCCCATTAAGCTACTAGAGATATCGAGGAAAGAATCCTTTTTCCGAAATACACGTATTTTTATCCCAGGTTTTAAAAGTAAACATTTTTAAGGTATCTGTATTATCATAAACGAATAACAGAATTTCTTAACGTCTTTACAGGCTAGATGAAGTTATAGATGACCTTTTTTTTAATTAATTTTTTTACTGGAAAAATCTTCTCCTTTCGCTCCGCTGGGAAGCAAACCGCAGAAATTCTGATTTTAGTTCGCGTGCTTTTCCATTAAGCTACTAGAGATATCGAGAGAAGGATCCTTTTCCAGAAATACAAGCATTTTTGTGTCAGGTGTAATCAGAGAATAACAGTATTTCTTAACTTCTTTACAGGCTAGATGGAGCTATATATTACGTTTTTTTAATAAATTTTTTTCTGAAAGAAGATCTTCTTTCGCTCCACTGAAAATCGCACCACAGAACTTCCGATTGTAGGTCGCGTGCTTTTCCATGAAGCTACTAGAGATATCAACAGGAGAATCCTTTTCCAGAAATACAAGCATTTTTGTGCCAGGTGTTACAAATGAAATTTGTTAAGGAATCTGAGTTATTATCAACAGAGAATAAAAGAATCTTTAACATATTTACAGTCAAGATGTAACTGTGTAATTTTTTTTAATTAACTTTTTCCCAAAAAAAATCTTCTCCTTTCGCTCCGCTTAGAAGCGAACCACGGAACTTCCAATTTAGATTGGGTGCTTTCCCATTAAGCTACTAGAATTATCAAGGAAAGAATCCTTTTCCCGAAATACACGTGTTTTTGTCCCAGATTTAAAAAGTAAATTTTTTAAGGAATTTATATTATCATAAGAGAATAACAGAATTTATTAACATTTTTACAGGCCAGATGATGCTATAGATTAGTTTTTTTAATTAATTTTTTTACTGAAAAAATTTTCGCTCCGCTGGGAAGCAAAACACATAACTTCCGATTGTAGGTTGCGTACTTTCCCCTTAAGCTACTAGAGATATCGAGAGAAGAATCCTTTTCCAGAAATACAACCATTTTTGTGCCAGGTGTAACAAATCAATTTTTTCAAGGAATCTGTGTTAGTATCAACAGAGAATAAAAGAATTTTTAACATACTTTCAGGCAAGATGAAACTATAAATTACTCGTTTTATATTAATTAAAAAAAAAAATTTCTCCTTTTGCTCCGCTCAGAGATTTTTTTAGGAATTTGAACTATCATAAGAGAATAACAGAATTTCTTAACGTCTTTACAGGCTAGATGAAGCTATAGATTACTTTTTCGTAATTAATTTTTTTCTGAAAAAAGATCTTTTGCTCCGCTGGGAACCGAAACACAGAACTTCCGATATTAGATCACGTGATTTTCCATTAAGCTACTAGAAGCATCGAGAGAAGAATCCTTTTTCAGAAATGCACGTATTATTATTCCAGGTGTTACAAGTTGAATTTTTCAAGGAATCTGTATTATCATCATCAGAGAAGAACATAATTTTTTAACTTATTTACAGTCTAGTTGAAACTATGAATTACTTCTTTTTTTTAATTAACTTTTTTTCTGAAAAAAGATCTTCTTTCGCTCCGCTGGGAATCGAACCGCAGAACTTCCGATTGCAGCTCGCGTGCTTTTTCATTAAGCTACTAGATATATCGAGAGAAGAATCTTTTCCCAGAAATACAAGCATTTTTGTGACAGGTGTAATAACAGAATAACAGTATTTCTTAACGCCTTTACAGGCTAGATGGAGCTATAACTTACTTTTTTTAATTAATTTTTTTACTGAAAAAATCTCCTTTCGCTCCACGGGGAATCGAACCACAGAACTTCCGATTGCAGCTCGCGTGCTTTTTCATTAAGCTACTAGATATATCGAGAGAAGAATCCTTTTCCAGAAATACAAGCATTTTTGTGACAGGTGTAATAAGAGAATAACAGTATTTCTTAACGTCTTTACAGGCTAGATGGAACTATAACTTACTTTTTTTCAATTAATTTTTTTACTGAAAAAATCTCCTTTCGCTCCACTGGGAATCGAACCACAGAACTTCCGAAACTAGGTCGCGTGCTTTTCCATTAAGCTTCTAGAGATAACGAGAGAAGAATCCTTTTTCAGAAATGCACGTATTATTATTCCAGGTGTTAAAAGTCGAATTTTTCAAGGAATCTGTATTATCATCAGAGAATAACATAATTTTTAAACGTATTTACAGTCTAGATGAAGGTATAAATTAATTTTTTTTTAATTAACTTTATTTCCGAAAAAAATCTTCTCCTTTCGCTCCGCTGGGAAGCGAACCACAGAACTTCCGATTTAGGTCGGGTGCTTTTCCATTAAGCTACTAGAGAGATCGAGAGAAGAATCCTTTTTCAGAAATACACGAATTATTATGTTAGATGTTGCAAGTCGAATTTTTCAAACTTTCAGTTGAACAAATCAATTTTCAACCAAACAAACGGATTTTTAACAAAAAACTTAAATGTTCATCTAAATAAATGAATTATGAATAAAATTATGAGCTTCAACTGGAATAGGCAATTTATAAACAAAAAGGATGAATTTTTAACTAAAAATATGAATATTTAACTGAAGCATTTACATTTTTAACCAAAAAGATGGATTTTAAAACAAAAAGAATAATAATTTTTAATCAAGAATGGAATAATAACATTTTTTGGTAAACAAAAATTATTTTAACCAAAAAATAAGAGTTCACAACACAAACTATGAATCTTCATCTGAAATAATTAAATTAAACAAAAAAATAATAACTTTTACTACAAAAAAAATTGTTAACCAAAACTTAAATAATTTAATTTAAAGTTAAGAATATTATTGTTTAACTAGACAAATGAATTTTTAACTACAACTATGGAATTTTCAATTGGAATAACTTAAATTTTCAGTGAAAAAAATTATCAAAAAAAAAAATAACTTTAAAAAAAACTAGTTACATTTTCAAACAAGGTTATTAATTTTCAGCTTAAATGATAAATTTTTAACTGGAAAAACCTCCTTTTGTACCAAACGATGAATTTTTAAACAAAAAGAATAATTTTCAAATCAAACTATTAATTTATAGCAATAAATACACTTCTGCAATAAAATACTTAAACTTTTAACAATATAGTTGAATTTGTAATTAAAGAAAACACATTTTTAACCAATATGTTGATTTTTAAACTAAAAATATAACAATTTTAAACCGAAAATTAAATAGTAACATTTTTAGTTTAAAACAATTATTTTAAACCAAACGTAAGAGTTTTTAACTGAAGCAATGAATATTCAACTGAAATAGTTTAAATTAATAAAAAAAGTAATTTTTAATAAAAAAAATTGCTAACCAAATCGTTAATAATTAAATTTCAAGTTAAAAACAATGTTTAACAAAACCGATGAAATTTTAACTACAATTATGGAATTTTCAATTGGAATAACTTAAATTTTCAGTAAAAAAATTACTTAAAAAAACAAAATCAAATAAAAAACTAACTTTAAAAAATAGTTACATAAACAAAGACGGTAACGAATTTTGAGCTTAAATAATAAATCTTTAACTATACTAATTTAATTTTTGAGTTCAATTTTCTGTTAAAAAAAAAATAATAATTTTCTACCAAAAAACATCTGAAGAAAAAACCAGTTTTCAATCACACAGATCATTTTTCAAACAAAGAAATAAATTTTTAATTAAAGCGGTGAGGTTATTTTTTTTTAAATATAATATTTAACAAGAGTTACCTTCAATGAAATAATTTTATTGCCCAACTAAAAGAAAATTTTTTTAAACAAGTAGATTAATTTTCAAAGAAAAAGGTAATTATCTAGAAAAAATATCGATTTTGTAACAAAATACGTAAATTTCAAACGAAATAGTTGAATTTTAAACTAGAAAATATTAATTTTTAACTAAAAATGGAGCAGTAAAATTTTTTAATTAATTAAATAATTTTTAACCAAACTGATGACTTTTCAACTAAAACTGTTTGAATGCATGAGAAACAAATATTTAAATTTTTCACTAAAAAATCACAATTAACACAAACGGAATAGTTAAACTTTCAGTTGAAAAAATTCATTTTAAACACAAAAAAACGGATTTTTAGGAAAATAGTTTAATTTTTAACCTAACTGGTGAATTTTCAACTAAAATGACGAATCTTCAACTATAATAGTTGAATTTTAAACCAAAAAGATCAGTTTTTAACTAAAACAATGTATCCTGTACTGAAATATTTAAATTTTAAACAAGAACAAAATTAATTGTTATTAAAACAGATAAATTGCCAAGCGAAACTTAAATAATTTAATTTTAATTAAAAAAATTAATGTTCAGCTTAATAGATGAATATCCAATTCACGATATGAAATATTCAATTGGAATAATTTAAATTTCCAGTTTAAAAAATTACTTTCTACAAAAAAACAAAAGTGATGAATTTTCAAATAAAATTTTAGATATCTGACTGCAATAGTTGAATTTTTAACCAAAAAGATGAGTTTTTAAATAAGAAGATTAACTTCCATAAAAAAGATCACTTTCTACCAAAATTGGATTTTTTTTTAAATACGTCAATTTTAAACAAAATAGTTAAATTTTCAATTAAAAAAGACAATTTTTCATGTAAATTGTTGAATTTTGAACTAGAGAGTACAGTTGAATTTTCATTTAAATCAATGAATTTTCAACCAAAAAAATTAATTTTCTACAAAAGAGACATTTTTTTAAATTCATTAATTTCTTCAACCAGATAGTTGAATTTTCATCAAAAAATATATTTTTAACCAAAAAGAAAGGTTAAATTTTTTGTTAAGAACTAATTATAAACAAACAAAAAACTTAATTTTTAACAAAAAAGTTTAACTTTCAACCAATTTTACTTCTTGTCTAAAAGAAGAATTTTCAAATAAGATGATAAATATTTAACTGAAATACTTGGATTTTTACCCAAAAATATAAGTTTTTAAACTTGAAAATTATATTGCAAATAAAAAAATAATTTGCTGCACAAAAATTGCTTTTTAACAAAATATTTGCATTTTCAATGAAATAGTTGAATTTTCAATTAAAAATTACAACGTTTCTTGCAAATTATTGAATTTTGACCAAGAAAATCTAAATTTCAAACCAAAAATGAACATTCAAATTTTCAATTGAAGGAATTAATTTTCAGACAAACTGATGAATTTTCAACCGAAAAAATATTTTTAATAAAAAAAATGGATAAATTTTTTGTTAAAAATTTAGTTTTTAACAAAGAAAAAAATTAATTTTTAACTAAGTTGTTACATTTTTAACCAGTGATGGATTTTCAATTAAAATTATGGATCTGCAACCAGAAGAATTAATTTTTAACAAAAAAGTTTAACTTTCAACCAATTAATTTTATTTTTTTATCTAAAAGAAGAATTTTCAAAAAAAAAATAAATACTTTACTGGAATACTTGGATTTTTAAGCAAAAAAAAGAGTTTTTAAACTTGAAGATTAACTTGTAAGGGAAAAGATAATTTTCTACAAATAAATCTACTTTTGAAAAAATATTTGGGTTTTCAATGAAATATTTGAATTTTGAATTAAAAAGACAACTTTTCGTCCAAATTGTTAAATTTTTAACAAGAAAATTTAAATTTGAAACAAAAATATATATTCATTACCGAAAAGATGAATTTTCAACCATGAAAATTAGTTTTCTACAAAAAAGGCGATTAAAAAAAAATTCATTCATTTTTAAACAACTAGTTCCCTTTCTAAAAAAATATAAATTTTCATCGAGATAGTTAATTTTAATTATTCTTATTAAAAAAATAGGTGTTCAACTAAACATTTAAATTTTCTCTTAAAATAGTTCTTTTTGCTTAAAAATTTTATTTTCGAGAAAGTGTTTACATTTTCAACCAGAAATAGATTTTAAAAAATGATGAATTTCCAACAAGAAAAATGAATTACTTCTCATCTAAAGAAACTTGAAGTACTTTTTTTATCTAAAATGTGGAAATTTGTAGTTTTCATAAATTTTTTGCTAGTTATACTTCTTCACTTTCAAAAATCCCTGATTTTTCCTTCACTAATTTTTCATTTTCCTTGATCATTAATATTATTAAATTATTTAAAACAACAAAATATCTTTTCTACAGTAAAAGATGACTTTTCAACAATATACTTAAATTATCTAAAAAATATTTAAATTTTGAAAATAATAGTTGAATTTTCAATCTCAAAATATAAACTTCCAAGAAAAAAGTGTCATAGTTTATATTTCAATCCAAAAAGACGAAATTTATAAAAAAAAAACATTTTTTAAACCAAAAATACGAATTTAAAACAAATAAAGATTTTTCACTCAAAAAACAAATAAAATTTTATCGATATTGTTTAACTTTAAACCTAAAAGACGATTTTTTTCTACAAAAATTGATTTTTCAAAGCAAAATATGACTTTTCAACAAAAAAATTAATTTTCCATGAAACTGATGCATTTTTACCCAAAAAAACATAAAATTTCAAACTAAGACAATTAGTTTGTTCACTAAAAAGGAGCCTTTTCTACTAAAAAATATGAATCTTAAATAAATGGAAGTCACATTTTCAGTAAAAAAATTAATTTTAAACAAAAAAAGGCTTTTCGACTACATAGTTAAACTGTTAACCAATGAGATGAATTTTTAAATAAAAATCTAAATTTTTAAGATAAAAACAATTTCTTAAAAATCTAATCCATTTTCATTTTCATTTAAAAAATGTTATCTACTGCAACGGATATTTTTTTTAATCGAAAAGTTAAATTTACCAAAAAAAAGTCGAATTCTCTGTTTAAAAATATTTAGATTGTCTTTTCACGATAAAAATAGGAATTTTTAAACAAGAATTAAGTTTGAACTTTTAATCCAAAAAGACAAATTTTTAACACAAAAAAATGAATTTTTAACCAAGTTTTTGAATTCTCCATCAAATAGTTGCATGTATACCAAAAAACATTAAATTTTTCTTAACATTTTTTTTTTCAACTAAAAATGATGAAAATATAATAAAATAGTTGAATTCTCTGCCAAGTAATTGCAGTTTTAACTTTATCGAAGAAAGATGAAATGTGTACTAAAACAAATGAATTTTGAATGAAAAACAAAACATTTTTTCTTTAAGATGAAATTTCACCCAGAAAGGGTTCATTTCATTTTCAAACAGCAAAATATAAATTTTAAACAGAAAGTAAATTTACAATGAAAAACTTAAATTTTCAAAAAAACAGTGAAATTTTCAACTAAAAACTATGTCTTATTAACAATCAAAAAATGTGCATTTCTATCTATTAAAGACAAAATTTCTCTTAAAATAGCTAAATTTGTAATTTAAAAATAAATTTTCAGAAAAAAGTGAATTTTCATCCAGAAAAGATTTCAGTTGTTTTCAAAACTAAAATATTAAATTCATATAAACAGTCAGACCTTTTTTAAACAACGGAATTTAAAATTGATTCAACTATCTGGTTGAAAATTTATATTTTTTTTAGAAAGGAGACTATTTTTTTTAATTTAATGAAATTTGAATTTCCATTTGTGGTTCAAAGTTGACATTTTCTTGTTAAAAATTTAACAATTTGGATGAAAAGTTGTATTTTTTAATTCAAAAATTAAATATTTCTTGTTGGAAATTCATGACTCTGTAAAATCTATTTCTGGTTAAAAATGTAACCCCTTTGTTGATAATAAAGTTTTTAAACAAAAAAGAACTATTCTAGTAGAAAATTTTAATATTTAGTTAAAAATATATTTTTTTTATTAAGAATTAGATTTTTAACAGAAAATTTAACCAATTTTTTTTGTTGAAAATATATTTTTTGCTTAAAATTCAACTGTCCAGTTAAATGTTTATCGTTTTAGTTACAAATTCATGTGTTAGGTTAAAAGGAAAATTAATTGGTTGGAATTAGAAGATAAACTTTTTTGTTAAAAATTAATTTTTCTGGACAAATTTTTGGAAAAATTAGAATTTTTAACTGAAGAATTGAATTTGTGATCACGAAAACTAAAATTTCTTCTAAAGCAGATGAATTTAAAAAAAAAACTTAAAAAAAATAGTTAAATTTTTATCCAAAGAATATTCCAGTTCACTTCTTAACCCCAAAATAAGAATTGTAAACAACAAGTTAATTTTCTCCACAATAGTTGATTTTTCAGCCACCAAGTACGACTTTTTAACGATATTGTTAACTTTTCAACCAAACAATTTCATTTTTGTCCAAGTAAAATAAAAATTCTAAAAATACAGGTAAATTCTAAATCAAGAAGACGAATTTTTAGCAAAAATCGTTGAATTTGGAACCAACAAGGACTTCTTTTTAAAAAAATTGTTAAATTTTCCACCAAATAATAAAGTTTATAATTAAAAAGATAATCTTCAAGAAAAAGTTTTTGGGAATTTCGAAAAATTACGTATATGAGTGAAGGACCCCTTCCCCCCTTTTGTAACAAATCGCAATAAAATGTCTCCCCCCCCCCTACCCATTGAGCTCTTACGTAATTTACGTCACAGTCCCTTATTTAAATGATGAAAATTTGAATTTTACCTGGAGCAGAAGTAAATTTCCGGTGATTTCCCGAGTTTTCCGGTCAAGACCCCCCCCCCCCAATATCCCTTTCGAGAATTGACGTCGCCTCGCAGACATTAGTAAGAAAAAATGACTATTTTGGTTCAAAATAACGTAGGTCACTCAAATATTGACCGATTTGAACAAAAAATTTGAAAAAGGCTTGCATAATTTCTAAGAGAGTTTTCTAGCCTGAATATATGAAAGGGCTATCAATTTATTTATAAATTAGCAAAAATATCGAAAAAATTGCTATTTTCAGAATTGGTTAAAAGTTGAAAATTTCTCTGTTTACATCCAAAATTTGAATTCTTTTCGAAAACTCTACATTTCAGTAGATTTTAAGAATTAGATTTTTGTTGTAAAATTTTCTGTTCCAATTCATAATTTAAATTTTGTTCGTAAGTGCCTTGTTTTAATTCAGAATTGTAATATTGATTAAAAAGTTAAATTTTCCATTCAGAATTGTTATTTCATGAATTATTTCAGATCCAACTCAAAATTGGTTAAAAATTTTTAATTCCTTGTTCAAATCCGGAATTTGCATAGTTTTCTAAAATCCTCCGTTTCAACTAATAAATAGAATTTTTCTTTAAATATCCGTTCGAATTCATAATTTTAATGTTTACGAAAACATCCCCTTTCAGCTTAGAATTAGAATCCATTCTTTTAAAAATTCCCTGTTCCGCAGCTCAGAATTTATTTAAATTTTTAAATTCCATTTTTCTTAAAAAAATCATTCTTTTGAATAATTTCAACACAGCATCGGTTACAATTTAAAGATTCCCTTCTTTAACTCAGAAATAGAATTCTTTGAAAAAAATTTCTGTTCTCATTCAGAATTTTGCTCCTTTTCGAAAATTGCTCGAAATTTAGAGATGACTAAAAAATCCCGAAAAATAAAATTCCCCATCCTGTAAATTCCTAAATAATTAAACTTCCGAAGAATAAATATACAGAATTGGAAAATGCTCGAATATTAAAATTCGCGAATAATAAAATTGCCGAAAAAGAAAAATACCGAATTGGAAAATTTCCAAATTGTAAAATTCCCGACAGAAAAAATCGTCGAATTATAAGTTTTCTCTTTATAAATATATTTTATTAATTACCAATGCAATAACGAAATTTTATTTCTCTAAATTATTTTTAATATTTAAAATTTCTAAAATTATTGTTTGAATTGAAAATAATTACAATTAATAACGATAAAATTTTAAATTTACATACATATTATTTTGAAATTTTTCTCTAATTTACTATGAAAACGGACGGTGACTTTTTTTTGGTTCGAGCTAAATTCTCACTTTTTAAACTTGAAAATCGTATTTTTTGACACCTTCTAAATTTGAAAAAATTTGCTTCTCGAAACAAAAAAAATCATCCCATGTTTTCATCATACCTAATAACGATTTTTAAAATATATATATATATATATATAAATTTAAAATTTGATTTTTGCGAAAGCTTTTTGCATTGTTTTAAATACTACTCACTTTAAAGAAAATCGTCACCCAGAAATATGTTATTTAAAATTATTATTTTTAAGTTCAAGCAATAATTTTCGAATTTTTAAGCATTAAAAATAATTTTACAAATAAAATTTTATTATTGTATTTGTAATCATTGAAACATATTCATATAAATATTTTAATTGTTTCAGTTCGGGAATTTTTTAATTCGGAAATTTTATTATTCGAGAATTTTATTATTCGGTATTCTTATTTTTCGGCAATTTTATTATTCGGAAATTTTAATATTCGGGAATATTAAAATTCCCGAATTAAATTTGTCCAGAATTATAAAATATCCGAATTGGAAAATTTCCGAATTAAAACAATTACACGTTTTTTATAAATTTGTTTGATTAATTACAAATAGAATAATAAAATATTACTTTTTAAAGTTATTTTTAATGCTTAAAATTTCGAAAATTAATGTTTGAATTTAAAATAACAATAATTTTAAATAAAATAATTCTGGGTAATGCATTTGTTGTAATGTGCGTGGTATTTAAAAAATAAAAAAGCCGTTGACAAAAATCGAATTTTAAATTCATATATATGTACATTTTTTTCAAATACTATGCATATTGCAAAAAATGAGTCAACCAGAAATATTTTTTTTTAAATTATTGTTATTTTAAATTCCAACAATAATTTTCGAAATTGTAAACAGTAAAAATAATTTAAAATAATAAAATTATATTATTGCATTTGTAATCAATGAAACATATTTATATAAAAATCGTAATTGTTTGAATGCGGGAATTTTGTAATTCTGATATTTTATAATTAGACAATTTTCTGTCGGGAATTATATTATTCGGGAATTTTCCAACTCGATAATATTATTAACTACCGGCTATTTTATCAGGGACGACTGAAAAATCCCCCAAAAAAAAACATTCCTGATACTGCAAAATTCCCGAATAATAAAATTCTCGAATAATTAAATTCCCGGCACAGAATAGTAAATAAACAGAATAATTTAGAATAAAATTATATTTGCAATTTAATAAAAGCCTTTAATTATAAATTTATTATTCTGAAGATATTTAAAAACTAAAAATAGTTTATAAATTTTTAATGGGGCGTTTACATTTGTTTAAATAATAAGAATTTCCAATTGACACAGTTTAATTTTTAACGTTAAAATCTGGACATTCTAAAATTGTGAAATGATTCCGGATCTTTCTGTACAATCAATTATTACTGACTTTTTAAATCTTAAAGTAAAATTTATCTTGAAAAATCATTAATTAATTAATATTCACAGTTGATAAACTAAAAATGTTTGTATCAAAAATTTTAGATTTTAAAAGGTTCTAATTTTATATTGTTTAAGTGTTTAAAATTGCATGTTATTATTATTATTATTATTATTATTACACCATTAAGCCGTTTCCCTTTCGGGGTAGGCGCGACTCACTCGGCATGGAGGGGAGTAGTGTGAGGAAGGGGTTATAAAATTTTAGATTGATCTGGAATTCTCGCGTTATTTATTTAAATAACA
>JAAAKG020195301.1:0-21137 GCA_010014905.2 Druon quercuslanigerum
TGTAAATGTTTTTACCTCAATTTCATAGAAGAAGTCTTTCTTTTTAATTTTTGTATTATTAAAATATTAAAAATTGTAATTACATCAATAATAATATGTTAAATGTTAGCAATTTTTAGAAATGTATTATGTATAGATTATTATTTTTCAATTCATTTCATAATATGATAATCTAAATACATTGGTTCTGAATAAAAAAAAGTGGAACATATCCGAGCAATTAGCAGCGACCGCTTCGATATAAACTTCAAAAAAAAAAAAAAATGTCACAATGTTTCTTCTCCATATGAATTAGAGACAGCGTGCATAATTCACAATATCCGCTTGCGAGATCTCAATCTGCTTTCCGCGATGTTTAAATGTGAATGCAGAAGAAAATTTATGTTTGATCATAAACATTACGACCACCCTATTTTATCGAAGTTGTAACGATGCGTGCATCGCTAGATCGTTTGTTCCTACACTATGTAGTATATATTTATATATACATATGCATATATACATTTATATGATATAAAGATACGAGCCGATGCGAGTTTAGCCAATCTTGCAATTCCAAGAAGGCACGTACCAAGATAATAAAAAGTGGTTAAATGTTGAGCGGTGTTTGACATCAGGCATCACACATCACTCACGTCAAACCAGTCAAGCTACTGAATGTTCTCAACGAGATTACTAACATCGCAGCTGTTTTCGTTTAGTTGACTTCGACTTTAATAGAGCATTAGAAAACTCATTACTCACTACATATGCCACACCATTCAATTTGTCACTTCAACTGGCATCCATTCACTCAAATTTTACGAATGAATGTGTGGGTGGATTAGTAAGTAGATGAATGGACAATGAAGAAATTCCAAATGTAAACATCCACTTAGATAAAACCATTCATGTAAACATTGATGACTTGATATTGCATGCATGTGTGTGTTCTGAATAGACGTCCACATTATTCTATCTATTGGAACCAATTTTGCCGGGTGTCATATACTGGTCCTGCGATTTTTTTTATTGATAATTAAGAGATTTTCGTGATTTTATGCATAGCTTTATAATTGCGTATTTATACCCAGAATATTTATCCGTAAAGTATTCTAAATCGTGTTTTAATTAAAGAAAAACGTTCTCTGTCATTTTCCGCTTGGCATACATTTTTCATGGTCAGTGAAATTTTAAAAGAAATCGAAATCTCGAGCCAAATAATTTTTTTATTAGAAGTAATAAGAACTGAGCTGCTTAACTGAAGAATTTTAAATTAAATACCAGTTAAAGTGTCAAATAATTTTTTTTTTAATTTTTATAAATTATAGAATTCCAAGATCCAGATTCAGTTTCAAAAATATAAATCCACTTTATCATTTCCAATGCTTTAAATATAGAAACATTTTTGACACAAAATGGAATACGTAAATTTTCAATTACCAAACTAATTTTGCAAAAAAAGGCTTTTTCAATTTTTAACTACAATTTTTAATCGTCAACCAAAAATTGCATTTTTAAGATAGTAGTTCAATTTTAAAACCTAATTCTTAAATTTTCAACTAAAAAGATGAACTTTTAAAGAAAAAGATAAATTTTCTAGTGAAAAAACGAATTTTTAACAGAATTGTTTAAAAATTCATTTCTTTTAGTTGAAAAAACTACTTTTGGTGAAGAATTTTTTAATTTTATTGAAAATTAACCTTTGGTGGTACAAAAATAATCTTTTTGTTTAAAAATTCATATCTTTTAGTTAAAAAATAAACTTTTTGGTTAAGAATTTCTGAATTTTGTTTTTAAAAAAATATCAGAGGACAATTAATATTTTGTTTAAAAATTCATATTTTTCGTTAGAAATTTGAGAACTAGGTTTTAAAGTTAAAGTACTTTCTTAAAAATTAAACCGAAAATTTATATCTTTCTTTTTGTTTAAAAATTCATCTTTTTTAGTTGAAAATACAACCTGTTTGGTTGATAATTCTGGAATTTTATTGAAAATTCATCTTTTTTGATAGATAATTAATCTTTCTGTTAAAAATCAATTCTTTTAGTCGAAAAAACTACTTTTGATGAAGAATTTTTTAATTTTTTTGAAAATGTATCTTTTTTGGCAGAAAATAATCTTTTTGCTTAAAAATGCATATGTTTTAGTTGAAAAATAAAATTTTTGGTTCAGAATTTTTGAATTTTGTGAAAAAAAATTTCGGTGGACAAAAAAATTTTTTAAACAAAAAGATTAATTCCTAGAATTTCCAGAAAAGAAGCATATCAATTTTCGGTTTAATTTTTAAGAGAGTACTATAACTTTAACCCTTAGCTTGCACACGGGGTCCACAATACCCCAGGGCATTTTTGAACAAAGATTTTTCAAAGTTTCCCGCTAGAATTGCCTCTATTTTTTTAATATTTAAACAATGATTTAACATTGTAGAACTGTAAGAATGTTTAGAAAAGATGTCAAGCAACCTACACAAAAATGTTCGCATGAAAATGTTCAAAAACAAAAAAGATATAAACGTTTTTTCACGCTGGGGTCCGGAATACCCCATGTGCAAGCTATGTAATTGTTTTGAGATGTGCAAGCTAAGGGTTAATTCACTTGAATTTCTCTAAATTTACTCTATTCTACTTAATTAAATTGATTTTTTTGTTGAATTTTTATAAGCTTAAATATAATTGATCCTGAGCATCAATTGATAAAATGATCAAAGGATTTGAAATATTTTGCTTGAAATTCCTGGGCGCTTTCAAGAGCTTTAAAACATTTTAAAGGATTTTAAACAATTTAGGCTAATCTAAAAGATTACAAAGATATTTTTTATTCATGTCAATAATTTAATGGGATTTAAAAGGATTTGAAATACTTGAGGGTATTGTACAAAATTTGCAGGCGTTTTCAAAGGTTTTAAAAAGTTTCAAAGGTTTTTAAAAGATATAAAAGGATTCGAAATATTTAAAAACAAGTTAAAGGATTCCCATAACTTTTTATTTATTTCAGTAGTTTGAAGACTTTCAAAGAGTGAGATATTTTATGGTATTTTAAAAGATTACCAGGTATTTTTATGAAATTTAATAAGTTTCAAGGGATTTCCAAGGGTTATAATCATTTAAAAAATTTTTTATGTCGTAATGATTAATAAATAATTAACATAAATTCTTTTGAATATAAATTGTATTGTTTTGTAGTCACTTCTTTTGTTAGCTATTTGTAGGGTTTCAATGATTTGAAGAGATTTAGAATTTTTGGGAATTCACCCTGAGTTCTTTAAAGTTCTTTGGAATTCTCTTAAACTTTTTAAATTTACTTGAATCCTTCTGAACTCACTCAATTCTACTTAATTCGGTGCATTTTTAAAAGTTTAAAAAAGTTTTTACCTTAAAATTTTCTAAGCTTATTTCAAAGTTACTGAATTCGATAAAGTTTTTTCATTGTTTCAAATTCATTTGATTTTTTTAACTCACCTTGAATTTTTATAAATTTCATCGAATTCTTCTCTTTTATCTTAAATTCCTCTACATTCCTTATAGTTCTACGAAAATCAATGGATTTTGTTTCATTGTTTTTTAACATTTTAATTATTTTGAATGCAACTTGAGTGTTCTGAAATCTTATGGATTTATCCTGAATTTTTTACCCTTGAGCACGAAAAAAGCACCATATGATCGTGACAAAAAGTACTCTTTGGTCCCTATACTTTATCCCACGGGGACTGTGAGACCTGCCGACAGTAATTAGTCCCTTAATAAACAGTCATTTCATAAAATGTATTTCAATTTTTCGTAGATAAAAAACAATGGCGTTCAGAGACTTGGTGGAAGGCGATTGCGGGGGGCCAAATCCTCTGATGCGGTTCACCTCGCATTTCGTGCAAGACCATGGCATGAAAGAAGAAGGTGTACACGATCTTTTTAATCCTTCTCTCCGGGAGCCCTTCGAATCCACGAACTCAGATCAACTCGTTAAACAATTTTTAGAAGAGAGTTCGGTCCATCCACAGACCTTTAAAATGGATCATTTGTTACAAGAGATGAGGGATATTGATCAGAGTGTTTATCCTCCAGTAATGGCACCTGGAGTCGCTAAAGAATTAACTGGTCAAGACACAGCTTGGGCGAATCAATATCTTCAATCGGGTGGACATTTTGACGTAAGAATTATTCATAACTGCAACATAATGCTGCTTTATTTACAAAATCTTCTCGTAAGAAATCGTCCATAAAATATGTTACCAATTTTGAGAGGGGCGGGGATCATAACGCTTAGTTCGTTTCTTGATGATAAATTTTAGAGGAAAAAACCCTACCTGGAAAATCTGGAATTGTAATGGAATTTTTATATACCTGGAAATTGCAGGGAATTTCTTTTAAAGTCAGGAAAGTTTTTCGAGAGCGTGGTTTTTTCTTTGTTGGAATTGCATTATAAAATTGAATAATGATGATTCTTCATTTGTAAAAGTAGCTTTATATTACTGTACTTAACTATTTGGTTGGACATTCGTTTTGTTTTAAATTTATTTTTTTTAACTGAAATTAAAACTATTCTATTTTTGGTTGAACACTGATCGACTTTAGTTAAAAATTTATCTTTTCGCTTTAAAATTCAACAGTTTGTTGACCTTTTTTCTCTTCCTTGATTGGAATTTCTTTCTCAGTTTAAAATTAAACTAATCTTTAAAAGTCCTTTTTGGCTTAATTCATTTTTTGTTGAAAATTTAACTATTCCAGTTAAGGATTCATAATTTTATTTCATAATTCATCTTTTTGGTTTCATATTTAACTATTCCAGTTAAAGATTTATATTTGTTCTGTTGAAAATGAAATATTCTTGCTTGAGAAGTTAGGAATTTTAAGCGATTTAAATAGAATTTAGTATAGTAGTTGACCTCAATTTTACCTAAATATGGCCTGAATTTTATATATAAAATTCTAAAATATAGAAATTGGTTTGAATTATTATTAATATTCGTCGACTTTAAAAAACAAATTTAAGAAATTATTAATTATGTTTTCAGTATTATTTATCTTAATAAAATATTAATCGATGATGCTAATATATTTAAGAAAATCTTCTAATATAATGTGTCAAAGCTTTGTAATAAACTTGCGAAAGTGGGTACATATTCCGAGTCGATTGTTTAGAAAAATGCGAAATGTTTGAATGTTTCCTCACTATGAAAACTTATACCTGGAAAAATCTGGATGTATCTCGAAAAAACCTGGAATTGTTTCCAGGATTTAAGTATTTGATTAGAAATTTAATTGTTTTATTGAAAATGCAACGGTTTTGTTCTTTTTGGCTTGAACATTCAACAATTTGGTCGCAAATTAAATTATATAGCTGAAAATTAACTTTTTTGTTGAAAAATTCATATGTTTGTATATACCATATTTTTTGGTAAAAAATACCACTATTTCGTGCGAAATTCAACTATTTGGTTAAAATTTAAATTATTTATTTGAAAAATGAATTACTTGGTAGAAAAAAAACTTTTTTGTTAAAAATTCATAGTTTTGGCTTAAAAATTTAACTGTTTTATAGAAAATTCGTCTATTTTGTTGAAAATTGGTATTTTTTAATCTTTCTTTTTTTAATTTGTCATTTTTAATCGACTTTACTACAATACAAAGTCTAGTGTATTTTTTATAAATGCGTTTGTTTTTAGTTCAGTTGAACTGTACAAAATTAGTTTTTTGTTGATAATTAATAATTTTTTTAACTAAAAATGTTACTTCTATTTTTGGTTGAAAATTCAATTATTTTGATAGAAAATTCAACTATTTGCATTAAAATTAAACTATGTAATTAAAAAATAAACTACTTAGTAGAAAGTTTTTGTTGTTGTGACAAATTCGTATTTTTGGTTGAATTAAGTTGGTAGAAAAAGGATTTATAAATTAATGATTTATTAATTAATTTATGAATGAATTAATTTTTTTTAATTAAAAATGTAACTTCCATTTTTGGTTAAAAAATTATTTTTCTTTTTTCTTAAATTCAACTATCTTGGTAGAAAATTTAACTATTTGGATAAAAATTAAAATATTTATTTGAAAAATTAACTATTTTGTAGAAAATTAACTTTTTTGAAAAAATTAAACTGTTTTTTCGTCTTTTTAGCCGATTTTTTTTAAATTGTTATTTTCGGTAAGGAATCAACTTATTTATTAAAAAATCTTATTTTGGGATTAAAAATTCTATTTTTGTGCGGAAAATACGTCTTTTTTGTTTGAAAATGCACCATCTTTCGTGGTAAAAATGCAACTATCTGGCAGAAAATTAATCTTTTGTTACAAATTCGTGGTTTTGGTTTGCAAATTTAACGGTTTTTGTTAAAAATTTATGCATTTTGTTCAAAATTTTTCTTTTTGAGCAAAAAATTAATTTTTTTAATCTTCATTTCGGTTGAGGATTCAACTACATATTTTGTTAAAAATTATTTATTTTTTTTTGTTGAAAATTAATATTGGAACTGAAAAAGTTAACAGTTCCATTTGTTGTTCAAAATGTATATTTTTAAGTTTCAATATTATCTTTATAAGTTTAAAATTGAACTATTTTGTTGAGTCATCTTTTTAGTCGAAAATCTAACAGTTTTGTAGAAAATTCGTCCTGTCGGATAAATTCATTCAAGAAATACGACATGTTAAATATTTTTTTGAGAATTCATATTCTTTGTGAACTGAATATACTTGTTTAAAAATCAAACTATTTTGTTAAAAACTTAATTATTTGGATGAAAATTCGACTATTTTTGCTTCCTCATAGAGGAAGCTTTGTAATGGTAACATTTTCGACAATTTTTAAATTTATTTAATCTAACGTTCCTTAATTTAATACTGTCTAATATTTAGTCTTCTTTGTGGTTAAAAAATGTACGTGGAGGATAAAATATATCCCAAATTTGGTAACGCAGTTTATGAACGATCTCCAAGGTCAGAATTAAAGATTATCTTACCTCGTCCTCTTTAGGAAAATCACGCAAAGGACATTTGGAATTCTCCAACGACAGAGCAACCACTATCCCGAATTGGGCCTTCAAACTTTCCAGTTGGACCTTCGAATTTTCCAGTTGGACCGTCGAATTTTCCAGTTGGAACTTCGACCTTTCCAGCTGGAACATCCGCCTTTCCTGCTGAAACATCCGCCTTTCCAGCTGCAACTTCCACCTTTCCATCTGGCGAGACAAACGAACTCGGTCTGGGTCCGAAATGGGCTGAGGAATATTTGGAACATAATATAGAGAATCCAGAAGCAAGTAGCAAAAAGGTAGAATTGGCAAAACCTGCAGAGGGCGGTATCAGTACGGACGAACCAAAAGTTGCTTACTCGAAATTCATGAAGTTTATGCGTCAGGAGGAAAGCATTCCGATCGAGATGGAACAAGCCAGCAAGTGGTCTTCGGAATTCACCGAGGAGAAAATAATTAATGAAAATCCTGTAATATCGAGCGAAAATAGTAGCGGGGTTTTGAATAAAGTCGAGGAGGAATTGGCTACCGCGGGTGCTTGGGTCGAAGAATTCAACAAAAGTGTCGCCCAAGGTTGGTAGAAATTATCTTTAATTCATCTTTGAACCATGTGTTTTTCAAATCATCCTTTCTACAGGGTGACTACTGGACCGCGAAAGCGGGAAAACCTGGAAAATTTCGTGAATTCGAACTTCAGTTTCAAATAATCAAAGTTCAGGACTCGAACTCACAACACTTTTGACCAAATTTCACATTTTTTTAGCGATGCCAATAATTCAGGGCTCGGATCATGTGACTGTTTCGACTATACTTAGTTTTAATTTTAATCACAGTGAAACTTTTTAAATTAAAATTCAGAATATTGCGCCATTCTTAATTGGCAAGATTAAAAATTTAATAGTTTATTATTTAAGCTTTGTATGTACTTATAAATTTTAATATTGATAGAGTTAAACATTTGAGTGTTTGGTTGGAAATTTAATTGTGTTGAAAAGTCAACAGTTTTGGGTAAAAGTAATTTTTTTTGTTGAATATTCATCTTTCTTAGTTAAAAATGAACTTTTTGGTTGAAAATTTAACAGTCTTCTAGAAAAAATCGTATTTGGCATAAATATTCAATTATTTACCAATAAATTCATCTATTTTTTTGAAAATTTAACTTTTTTGGGTGATAATATAACAGTCTTCTGAATAATTCGTCATTTTGGCTTGAAAATTCAACTGTTTTCAGTTGAGGTTTGATATATTTTATTTAAAAATTCGACCCTTTTGTTGGAAATTCATCTTTTTATGTTGAAAATTAAATTATTTTGTTCAAACGTCATATTTTTTGGTCAAAAATTCATTTTTGGTGGTACAAAAGTAATATTTTTTTATTAAAAATTCATCTTTCTTGGCTGAAAATCAACTTTTTTGTCGAAAATTCAACTTTCAGATTGATAATTGAACTTCTTTTATTGGAATTTCGTTCTTTTTGTTTAAAAACTCGACTATTTGGTTTGAAAATTAATTATTTTGTTGAAAATTCAACTTTTCAGATTGATTATTGAACTTCTTTTGTTGATGAAAGTTCGTTCTTTTTGTTTAAAAACTCGACTATTTGGTTTGAAAATTAATTATTTTGTTGAAAATTCAACTTTTCAGATTGATTATTGAACTTCTTTTGTTGATGAAAGTTCGTTCTTTTTGTTTAGAAACTCGACTGATTGGTTAGAAATTTAAATATTTTGTTGAAAATTGAACCGTTTCTTAAAAATAAAACTTGTTTGGTAGAAAATTAAACTGTTTAGTTGATCTTCGCCTTTTTGGTTCAAAAAAAATCATTTTGGATTGAAAATTCACCTTTTATAGTAAAAAGTCCGCCTTTTTATTGAAAATTCATCTTTCTTGGTTAAAAATAAACTTTTTGGTTGAAAATTTAACTATCTTTTTAAAAAATCGTATTTGGCATGAATATTCAACTATTTGGTAAAAAATTCATCTATTTTGTAGAAAATTCAACAACTTTTTTAAAAATTAATCTTTTTAGGTGGAAAATTCTATTATTTTGATCAAAAGTAATCGTTTTTGGTCTTGTTTTTGCATAGAAATTTTGTCACTTTGGATTGAAATTTCATCTTTTGTGGTGCAAAAGTCATCTTATTGATTAAAAATTTATCTGTTGTTATTGAAAATTTAACTTAAAATTCATCTGTTGTTGTTGAAAATTTAACTTTCTGGTTTGATAATTCAACTGTATTTTAAACAATTCGTCTTTGCGTCTTGAAAATTCACCTATTTTTTAAGTTTACTCTTTTTTTGTTTGATAATTTGTTCATTTGGTTAAAAATTCATCTTTGCAGATCAAGAACTCAACTAATTCGGCTATATATAAATAAATTGCGTTGTTAAAAATTCGTTTAAAAGCCAACTGTTTTTTAAAATATGCCACTTTTTAACTTGTAAACTGAAATATTTTCTTAAAAACTTGTCTATTGTGGTTGAAAATTCATCTATTTAATTCGATATTTTCTCTGTATTAATTTTATGTGAAAGAATCATTCTATTTCTCCTGTTTCGAAAACATTGTGGGATGTGAAATCTGAATTATTAGAAATTACCTATTGATTTCATATTCAAATTATGCAGTCTCAAATTAAAGGATTATTTGTTGAATAATTTCATGTTTAAAGTATTCAAAATTTATATTTCTTAAGTTGAAAATGAATGTCAATCATAAACTTCTTTTTATTTTTTATTCTATTTTAAATCCAAATTTAAAATCGTTCAAACTGCATTATTATTGTTAAAAAGTTGTTTTATCTTTAAAGTTTATTTAGATAGTGCAAAGAATATTTGAAAATCAATGAGAGTTATGTATTCTATATTCCGAAACAAATAAAGTTATTATTTCAGTCATTTATTGTCTGATACTGTTTTTTTATTATCTTTAAAAATGTAATGCGATCTTTTGTGAACTTTTTTCAAAATTCCATGTGCCTTTTAGGTAATTTTATACTACTAATGCGAATTTTGTAAAGCCTTTTAGTCGATCCGAGCCTTGCTATTTCTTAACACTCTGTTCAAAAATATTTTAGAATTTCTTCGCTGATTGATTACAATTATAAAAGGCTAATATATACAAAAAATAATTTAAAATATGTTTAAAATTTATCTATTCTATACTCCTTAGGCTTCGGATTGTACGATATTTTCAACTTTTTGAAGAGAAATCTTTTAAAATTGTACCATTTTATTTGGTAAAACTCATTGGTCCGAAATCGAATAATTTCATATTCACTTATTAAAAAGTTAACAAATTTATATTTTCTTCTTGTTTTAAAGTATAATTTTCAAATAAAACCTTATTTTTCGATAGATTTTAAACTGAATATCGTTTAAAAATTAATTATACTAAATTAAAAAAGATTTTAAAATCAGCGGTTTGATAATAACTTTAAATTAACAACATTTTTTTATCAAAAATGATATTGATCGTGTTTAAAGGAAATTTACTATCTTTATAAGAACTAGTGAATTTGGTATTAATTTACAAAGATTTTCTTCATTTTTGCAAATAACTGTTTAATTAGTTTCATCTTATGCGATTATTCTTATTTAATAATAAGAAATTAAATACTTCATAGTTAATTTTATTTGTGAAAATATAATTTGCAAATTAATAGGATTTTATGGTAGAGAAGGAAGGAAATTGAAGTTACTGCATATTGTTAAATATTTGATGTATTTTTTCTATATTTATAGCGTTTCATCTAATTTTCTTCGTTAAAAAAAAACAAAAATATTACAAATTGGAGTTCCTTGTCTGAAGTTTTTACTCTGTATTCTAAAAGAAATAAATTTTTCGAAATTTCATGAATCTTGACTTTTTTTTTAAACATTCTTAATAACTCGAGGTCTGCGTGATTTAGATTTGAGTTTATTATTTAAAAAACTTCATGTCACTATTGTGCTACTATTTTTGAAATTTTATGCCACGGTTGACACTATTTTGATAGCTGAAGTGAGTTCGAGCCCTGAAAGTTGGTAATTACTTCATTTCAAAACTTGATATTTTAATTTCTTAAATTTGAGAAGGGCTTAAAATTTTTAATCATTAAATTTCATTCATTTAAACGTTTTCAGAAATTATGTAAGTTTATTATTTAAGTTAATTTTCCCCGATTTCCCTATTTTTTCCTTCCTTAAAGAATTCCTATTTTTCCCTGTTTTCAAGGAACTTCCCTCTTTTTTTCATTTTTGGGCTAAAATTCTAAATCATTTCATAGGAGACAACAAGAAAATTTAACTATTTTTCATTGAAAGTTAATTCTTTTTGTTGGAAGGGGCTACTATTTTATTTTTTGTTCAGAATTCATTTCTTTTAGTTAAAAACTCTACTATTTGGTTTAAAATTTTATTGTTTTGTTGAAAAACTATCGTTATTAGTTAAAAATTTAACTATTTGATTAAAAATTCTCTTTTTTTTAACTCGTCTTGGTAGAAAACTAATATTGTTGATGGAAACTCCATCTGTTTGGTTGAAGGTTGAATTATTTTGTTGAAAATTCTGATTTTCGAGTTCAAAATTCAAGTTTTTTGTAGAGAGTTCGCCTCTTTGGTTTGAAAAATCAACAATTTCCTTGCAATTTTTTCTCTTTTCGGCTGAAAATGTTACTCTTGTTAAAAATTCGTGTATTTGGTTTGATTATTTCTCTCTTTTGGTATAAATATCTTTTTTGGTTAAAAATGAATCACTTTTGGTCTTAAATTAAATTAATTTGTCATAACATTTTTCGTTAAGAATTCATCCTTTTTTGTTGGAAACTCTTTTTTTAAATTAATTTGTTTAACCGTAAATTTTACTATTCCATTTTTTGTGTAAATTTAAACTGTTTTGTTGAGCTCTTATTTTTGTCTTGGATAGAAAATTTTTCCTTTTGGATTGAAAATTCAACTGTATTCTAAAAAATTCGTCTTTTTGGCTAGAAAATGCAACTCTTTTGTTCAAAATCCTAGTGTTTTTTTGTTGAAGTTTTGTATTTTTTATTTGAAAGCTCAAATGTTTGGTTCTTAATTTATATATTTGTTATGTATATGTTAAAAATTTAACGATAATTTTTAAAAGTAATCATGTCGGCCAGTCATAATTAATAATTTGTTTAATTTTTTTTAATGCAACTATAGTTGGTAGAAAATTCATCTCTGTAGGTTGAAAATTCCTCTGTTTTCTTCACAATTCTGCTATTTTGTGGAAATTTATTTATTTTAATTTATTTTAATTAATTTTGTTTGATTCAAATATATTTGGTATTCCACTATTTTGTCGAAATCTCAATTCATATTATAAAAAGCTCGTTTTGGTCGAAATTTAAAATGTTTTTTTCAAAATTTTTATTTGTTGATAAAAAAATCGTCTTTTGGGTTTGAAAATTAAACTTTTTTCTAAATTTATTTAAATATTTTATCTTTATTATATTATTTATTATATTTGTATATTTATTATATTACTTATTATTTATTTTTTAACTTTTTTCTAGATTTACAATCTTTTTTATTTGAAAGTTCAACTATTTACTTGAAAATTCGACATTGCAGATTGAAAATTAAAGTATTTTGATAGAAAGTCTTCTCTTTAGTCGCAAATTTAACTGGTTTGTTAAAAATTAAAAAAGAAACGTCTTTTGGATTAAAAATTCACCAATTTGTTTGCAATTTTTTTTCTCGCTTGTCCAAAAAGGTGATATTTTTTATTTTATTTTATTTATTTGATTAAAAATTCTTCCTGGTAGGTTGAAAATTCAACTATTTGATAAAAAATTTAACTGTTTTAAAGGCAATTTAATTATTTCGTTAAAAAGTCATTTTTTTGTCGAAAATTAAACTGTTTTGTTGAAAATTCCTCTTCTTGGATAAAAAGTTCATCTTTTTTGACAGAAAAGTTCTTGGTTGAAACACATCTTTCTTGGTTGAAAATTTTACTATCTTCTAAGAAAAATCGTATTTTCGGCTTGGCAATTCAAATATTTGGTAAAAAATGCAACTGTTTTTGGTTGAAGTTTAATCTTTTCAGTTTCAAAATTTGATAATTTGGTTGAAAATTCATCTTTTGTTGGTTGAAAATTCAACTATTTGATTACAAATTTATCTATCTGGTTGAAAAGTAAATTATTTTTTTAAAAAGTTTTTTTTTGTTGAAAATTAAACTGTTTTGTTGAAAATTCGTCTCCTTGGATAGAAGTTCATATTTTTTGCATTAAAGTTCTTGGTTAAAACTCGTATTTCTTGGTTGAAAATTTTTCTCTCTTTTCATAAATTCGTCTTTTTGGGTTGAAAATTCAACAATTGGTTACCAACTTTTTTTCTTTCTAGATCGAAAAATCTTTCTTGGAGAATAAATTAACTACATATCTTTAAAAAAATGGTCTTTTTGGCTAGAAAATTCAACTATTTGGTTGTAAAACTACCTGTTTGGTTGATCATTATTTTTTTTTTAAATTTCACTACTTGGTTGAAAATCCATCTTTGTAGGTTGAAAATTCAAGTATTTGATAAAAAGTGAACTATTTTGTTGATAATGTATTTATTTGAATAAAAAGTCTTTGTTTTCGTCAAAAATTAAACTGTTTTCTTGAAAATTCGTCTTCTTGGATAGACATATCATCTTTTTTTGTCTTGAAAATGTAACTATTTGGTAAAACATTAAACTGTTTTCCTTGAAGTTTAATCTTTTTCGTTTGAAAATTTTGTTGAAACTGTTTTCGAATACATAAGACTTTTTAGCTTAAAAACTCAATTCTTTCGTTGAAAATTCATCTCTGTTGGTAGAAAATGAATTTTTTTTGTTTCAAAATTCAACGATTCTGTTGAAAATACAATATATTTTGACTGAAAAATCATCCTATTCCCGTTTTGAGTGGACACCCCATCCTAGATCCGTAGTTATCAGGCTAACTGACTGAATCCGAACTGACTCAAATCCGTATTCAAAAATTTGCTAAATGTTCTTTAAATCATTTTATAAGTGACGCTTAGTCGTCCGTTAGGGAAGGAACTTTTGATTCAGTTTCGGACGTTGTTAGCTTAATGGCATGACACCCTTTTCAGATACCGATAATTACGAGTCGTCATTTTGGAAACGACTCCAGGGAGAATGGGATAAAATTCTGTCTTCCGAAAACATTTCAGCTACGCATCCCTGGATATCCGAGTACGACACATACTATGACCCCTTCAAGGAGTACAAATTCAACGAGAACAACCCGATGATGGATTTTCCGAACGCCTTTGAGGAGGGAAAGAAGAGACTGGTGATGGGAGATCTTCCGAGCGCAGTTCTTTGCTTCGAAGCGGCTGTAAAACACGATGCAAATAATGTGGAAGCGTGGCTCCTTCTGGGCAAGACTCAGGCTGAAAATGAACAGGATCCATTGGCAATTTCCGCCCTGAAACAGTGCTTGACCCTCGATCCTGCGAATTCTGCTGCGATGATGGCTCTCGCAGTTTCCTACACAAATGAGTCATTTCAGAGTCAGGCGTGTTTGACTCTTAAAGAATGGCTGATGAAAAACGAAAAATACAAACACCTCAAATCCTCGAGTCCGTCAGTTCAACGTCCGCAGACCGGGGTTTCTACTATTTTATTTAAGTGAGTTACCTCGAAATTCGAAAAACAGTATTTGCTGTCGCCAGAGTGTCCAGGGTCTTTGAAAACCTGGTTGAATTTTGGTTGAATCTTGAAAACCTGGAAATGTCCTTGAATTGTTCACAAGAACGTTGAATAATTTTTCTTTTTTTGTTTGAACAGGTGTTTTATCGAAAGGCGAAAAGTAATTTGAATCTTTTAGTCTATTATGAAAGGAACATCTCGTTTAGAAGAAAACTTGCTAATACAAAGTTTTTTATTAATCAAGATATAATTTATTGTTTACTCGTTACAGAATAAATAGAGAGATTTCTAGGCATTTTTATAGACTTTACCATTTATTTTCTAGATTGCAATGGGCAGACTTAAATATTGTTTTTATATTAATATTGCTATTTTTTTAACATTAATTTCGTCTCCGTCGATATAGAACTATTTTTATATTCAACTTACAAGTTATAAAAATTATTAGTTGAAAATGTCGATGTGAATTCATTTTCGGAATTATAATGTGCCATGGCCACATAACAGATTTTTCCAGGGTTTCATCACTGGGTTTTTAAGTGTACAATAGATTACGAAACACTAGTAAAGTTTTTAAGGTTTCAAAATATTTTAAAGGATTTTAAACATTTCTCAAAGATTTCACGAATTTCAAAGATTTAATAAAGGCGTGTACACCAGATTTCAAATATTTCACAAAAATTTCACAAAGCTTTTAAAACTTCCAAAAGATTTAAAGTATTTCAAAAATTGGAAAAAGGGGTAAGCTCACCAGATGTCAAAGATTTTAAAACACTTTAAAGATTTAAAAAGGTTTCAAAGCATTTCAAAAGATTTTACACAGATTTAAAATATTTTAATGCTTCTCGATTAATACAATATATTTCAGAAACATTTCACAAATATTTTAAAAATTTCGTTAAATTTCATAAAGATTGCAAAAGAATACATGGATTTTAAACGATTTCAAATATTTTAATAATTTCAAACGAATACGAAAGATTTCACAAATATTTCAAAAATGATAAACCTTTTCAAAAGCTTTCACCAAAATCGAGAAGGTTTCAAAAGATTTAAAAAAAATTAAAGAAAGCCTTCACAAATCTTTCAAAGTTTTCATACAAATCTCAAAAGATTTCAAGGGTTTTAAATGTTTTACAAAATTTTCAAAAGAGATCACAGAAGTTTCAAGATTTCACTAAGATTTTAAGTACTTCGAGAGATTTCAAAAGATTTCACAAAGATTTCATTAATTTCAAGAATTTCAAAGGCGATACAAAATTAAATGGGCTATTTTTTACATTTATAACGAACGGCTATTTCAATATTTAATGTAAAAAAAAGAAAACCTGGAAAAGGCCTTGAATTTTCTTCCTAAGAATCCAAAGAATTTTAAAGATCTTTAAGATTCCAAAGTGTTTCGAATGATTTCAAAGGATTATAAATATTTTCGGGTATTTTAAAATATTACAAAATTTTCTTGAAATATTTCAATATTTTGAAGGAATTTTAAAGGATTTTAAATATTTTAGGGTATTTTAAAAGTGTAAAAAAAATTTTAAAAAGATTTCAATGATTTGAAGCAGTTACAAAGAATTTTAAATATTTTACAGTATTTTTTAAAATTTACAGGAATTTTAAATATCTTTAAGAAGTTTCAAAGCATTTCGAATAATTTCAAAGGATTATTAATATTGTGGGTATTTTAAAGTTTTCAAGAAATTGGTAATAAATTTTGTCATTTAACGAGATTTCAAAGAAGTTTAAACATTTTGGGAATTAAAATAAAATTTCATCAAGAGCTTTACAATTTTTCAAACGATTTAAAAATATTTTATTGTATTTTAAAACATTCAAATGAATGTTTTAACTTATTCAATCATTTGGATGGATTTCAAAGGATTGTAGGGTATTCTTAAAAATTTCAAGGAATTTAAAAAAGCTTTAAAGTTTTTTTAAGCATTTCGAACCATTTCAAAGGATTAGAAGTATTTTGAACGTATTTTAAAAGTTTCCAAGAAATTTGTAATCGATTTTAATCATTTGAAGGGATTTCAAAAAGTATGAAATATTTGAGGGAATTTAAAAAGATTTCAAGAAATTTAAAAAAGCTTTCAGTCATTTGAAGCGATTCCAAAGGGTTTTCAAGATTTTAGGGTATTTTTACAAATGTACAGGGATCTTCAAAATCTTTATTAGATTTCTATAATTTCCAGATTTCCAAGGATTTAAATGTTTTTAAGGGATTTAAAAACATTTTCATTAGGTTTTAAAGCATATTCTAGAATTTCGAGAGATCGAATATTTTTTACAATTTAAAGGAATTTTTAAGAGCTTTAAAAAGATTACAAGAGATTTCAAAAGATTTTAAAGAATTTGAAATATTTTAGGGTATTTTTAAAAATTTGAAGGACTTTTAAAGAACTTTAAAAAGTTTCTTGAGATTTCAGTAGATTTTAAAGGATTTAAAATATTTTAAGGTTTTTAAAAGATTCCAAGGAATTTTGTATAAATCACATTATATTGAAGCGATCTTAATAGATTTGAAATATCTTGGGGCATTTTTAAAGCTTCCAAGGCCTTGTCAAAAGACAACAAAAGATTCAATAAATTTTTTAGGATTATTTAAGGTGCGTCAGGGATTAGAACAGAAATTGTTTTAGGATCTTTTCAAAGAATTTAAGGGATTTTATCAGACTTTCGGGGATTAAAATGATTTTATGGGGTTTTAAAAGCTTCCAAGGCATTTGAAAACATTTCCGAAGATTTCAGGAAGTATTATGAAATTGCATAGAATTTAACGGAATTTTATAATTTTTCAAATATTTTTTGCAATTCGTTTGAATTTATTTGGAAGTTACAATGATTTCTTATTAATTTATCCTGAATTCTTTGGAATTGTCATGAATTCTTTTAAATTCACTTAATTCTACTTAATTCATTAGAATGAAAAAATGGTATTAGTTTTGGTTTAATTCGTCTTGACGCCTTTTAAAATCAACTTGAATTTGTAGGTATTTCATCAAATCCTTTTGATTTTTCTTGCATTTTTCTAAACTTATTTCGAACTTACTTAATTCAATTGCTTAATAACTCTTTGTCACTTTTTTAAAAGTAAATTAGGCTGTTCCAGTCCCTAGAATAATATAAAAAATTCGAATTAAATTTTTTTTTAGTTTTATTAAAAATTCTATATTAAACATGCTATAAGCAGGGTAGTGACTTGGCCGGAAAACCGGGAACTGACCGGAAATTCAATTAAAAGCCCGGGAATTTACTTCTGGTCGCAGAAAAATGCAAGTTTTCATTATTTTAATAATTTTTGTCAATTTAGAAAAGTAATTTCTACTTTATCTACAGTCGCCGATTTGTTGCATTATCTCAGAAAATCCTTTTGCTGTTTTTTTCTCTGACATTTTTTTCGCTGACTTAAGTTTGATAATCGAATTGATGATATTTTAATCATACAGAAACAAGCATTTTCACAAATAAACAAATGGATTTATCACGTTTTATTCGCTTACTGCTCGTTTATCGTATCTTGGAACAGGGAATTTTAGAAAATATCTATCGTTCTTATTTTAAGGATTTTTTTAAGACCTGTAATTCGGATTCAGAATAAATAAATTTAAATGAATGCCTGTTCAAAGTCAGAATTTGTCACAATTTGAAAGTTTCTTCTTCCGGATTTTAGATAAAGAAAGTACTTCAAGTCGTTTTTAGAGTAGAAGTAGCATTTCAAAGAAGAAATATTTCTGAATTAAAATAGAAATTTTTTTACATTGTTCGTTACAAATTCATCTTTCTTTTGTTAG
This sequence comes from Druon quercuslanigerum, assembly GCA_010014905.2. Lineage (NCBI taxonomy): Eukaryota > Metazoa > Arthropoda > Insecta > Hymenoptera > Cynipidae > Druon > Druon quercuslanigerum. Next base: position 18,390 of record JAAAKG020195301.1, read on the forward strand.
AAATTAATTTTTTTGCTTAAAGATTTAACACTGTAATTGCTATTCATCTGGTTGAAAATTTAAGTTCTTTGTTGAAAACCAATTTTTTAAAATAAAAATGTAACTATTCCAGTACAAAATTAAAATATTTTTCTTAAAATTCATTTGTTGCTAAGAATTAAATTTTTAATAGAAAAATTAAGCATTCTATTTTTTTGTTGAATATTTATATTTTTTGGATAAAAACTTAACTATTTGGTTGAAATATAAGCTATTTTATTGGAAACTAGTTTTTCTTTGGATGAAAAGTAATATTGTATCTAATGTATTTATTTTTTGGTTGAATAAGATTATTTATTTTAACTGAAAATGTAACTCTTATTCCAGTTAAATAATCTATAATTTTAGTTAAAAAATTCATCTCTCTGGTTGAACACTCGTTTGTTGACTAATAATTTAATTTTTTAATTTTTGGTTGAAAAATGATTGTAAATTCATTTTTTTTTTTTTGTAGAAATTAATCTTCTTTGGATAAAAAGTCATCTTTTTGGTCAAAATTCAATTACTCTCGTTAAAAATTCATCATTTTAGTGGAAAATTCGTCTTTCTGGTTTACAATTCAACTATTACAGTTAAAGATGAAAAATTTTAGTTAAAAATGCATTACTTTGTTTCAAAGTGTGACTATATTGTTCGAAAGTTAGCTTTTTTGTGTTGAGTTATTTTTTTTTGGTGGAAAGTAATTTTTTTCCACTGAAAATTTCACTTATCACAATTAAAGATTCCATGATTTCAGTTGAAAATTCATCTGTTTGGTTGAACATTAATCTTTTGAACTTAAAATTTAGTAATTTAAGTTTCTATTGACAATTTATCTTTTTTAGTAAAAATTTATTTTTTGGCGTTGAAAATTGAACTATTTCAGTTGTAGATTCATTTTTTTAGTGGAAAATTCATATTTTTGGTTAAAATTCAAGTATTTTAGTTGAAGATTCTTCATTTTAATTGAAAATTCGTCAGTTTTTAGTTAAAAATTGATATTTTTTAGTGAAAAATTTCAGTCTTTCTTCAAAATTAAGTAATTTTGCATTTTTTTGCTCTGTTGTATTAAAGTTGGTCTAGAATAAACGCCATAAATTCAAATAAATCTTTGGGTTTATCCGCAAATGTGAATATTGTACTTTTAGTTGACCGGGAAAATTGAAAAAATTTACCAGGAAAAACCGAGAAAATAACCGGAATAATTAGATCGTCCGCCGAATCGCCAACCTGATAAGAATAGATTTCTTGTCTTTAAATATGAATCGTCAGGAAAAATAAAAAATTAGTAAGAGAAAAGACAGGTATTTTTGAAAATGAAGTTGTGCGGACACTCTGGTTTGTAAATAATATTGGGGAGTTAAAGGCTGATGCAAAACTTATTTCGCTTTTTCTCAAATTTAATCAAAGTGTTGACTTTCCAGCGATGTTCACAACGAAGTAAAGGATCTCTTTATTCAGGCAGCTAGATTGCAGCCACGAGACACGATAGACCCGGATGTTCAGTGTGGGCTTGGCGTCCTTTTTAATCTCTCGAGCGAGTACGATAAAGCTGCAGATTGTTTTCGAGCAGCGATACAAGCTACACCTGATGTATGTTTTATTTCTTTTATTATATGTAGTTGCTTAGAATATGTCAGAATGTCTACCCTATTTGGAAATGTTAGGGAATTTTTTTTAAAGCCAGGGAATATTTTTAAGGTCGGATTTTTTTTAAAGTGATTGCTTAATTTGTTTAAATTCCAATATTAAATTAAATTACAATAATTCTTTATTTTTTTAAATATCTTTATATTACAGTATTTAAATATTTGCTTGAAAATTTGTTGTTTTTTTTGCTTGAAATTAATTTTTTTTCACTGAAAAATTAACTATTCTGCTTTTAGTTTGAAATTGATTGATTTGATTTGAAAATTCATGTATTTTTTTGAAAAATTATTCTTTTTTTATTGTATTCCATTGCTTTTTATTACAAATTTTAATCTTTTTGGTTTAAATATCAACTACTACTACATTTTTCGTTCATAATTCAGCTTTTGGGAATGAAGATTTAATTACTTGGTTTAAAGTTACACTTTTGTTAAAAAGTAATTTTTTTATGGTTGAAGACTCAAAGTTTTGATTAAAAATTGAGCTGTTTTTTTTAAAATACATTTTTTCTTGGCTGTCAGTTCCAGTTGAACTTTAACTATTATGTTGAAAATTAATGTTTATTACTATAAATTGTTGAATATATATTTGTTAAAAAATAATGTTCATCGCTAAAAATGTAACTATTCAATTTTTGGTTGAAAAATTATCTTTTTTAGTCGAATATTCGACTTTTTAAGTAGAAATTAATCTTCTGGCTTGAAAATTAATATATATTTTTTAATTCCATAATTCTAGTTAAAGATTCATCAATTTATTTGATAATTTATCTTTTGTTTTCAAGTTCAACTATTCCAGTTGAGGATTCATCATTTTAGTTAAAAATTCATCACTTTGTTTAAAAATATAACAATTTGTTTGAAAATCAGTTTTTTTCTGTTAAAAATTAGTTTTTATCTGGAAAATTCAACTATTCTAATTGAAAATTACATAATTTCAGTTGAAAATTCATCTTTTTGATTAAACATTTTTTTAACTGTAAATTTAATTATTCAATTGTTGGTTGACAATTTATATTTTGAATTAAAAATTTCTCTTCAGTTAAATATTCATTATTTTAGTTGAAACTTCAAGTATTTT